>JAAAKQ030201219.1:0-11838 GCA_010016005.3 Zanna intricata
TTGGAGTTCCCCAAGTTCATCAAACTCGTGCTTGTTAGAATAATAATAGAGTTTCTGAGTTATTAAAATACGGGGTTCTCCGAAATTTCTTGAACTTTTCCGAATAGATCCTAAAATAAACTAATAATGGTGTAAGTTAAGAATATAGAGCCTTCATATCTCGGGAACCAATAGAGATATAGTAGTCTAATTTGGTGTATAGGTATCCCGTTAAAAATTAAGAAACACATGTTTCAGGGTTTTCCAAAATTTCCCAAATAACTCCTACAATTACTATGCTTAGATTATGATAAATAATCTAAAAACTCGATATGTTACTGATGCAAGAAATAGATAAAAACAATCTTTGAAGCGGGTTGTATATCGTGTCAAAATTTGAGCTAAATCGATGCAAAACTATTTGAGTTTTTGAAGTGTACACAAACAAACATAACATTTTTTATATATATAGATATGAAAATGAGGATTGTTTGTTTCTAACTGAATATAACTGTAAATAAAATAATTGTTAAATTTCAACATGCAGAAATATCTCTAAAGATATAGAGCAAAAGAAATTACAAAAACAATTAAGTTTAGTAAAAAAGAACAGTAGGGAATGATTTATTATAATCACCTAGATATAAAAATCTTAGGATTTAATTTTAACAAGGAAATAAGTTTAATATTTAAACAAGAATGTAATAAAGCCACCAAATATCCTAGAAATTCTGAAAACTTTTTGTAAAATGTATTTTTTTTCTCTAGTACTGATGACAGATAAAATTTACATAGGTTCCTAAATAATTCTGAATTAATGTTATTTATATTATGAGCATATATAACTATGTTATTTTGCTCAAAACTGAATGGATTAAAAAAAAAAAAAACACAAGATTTTAATGTTAGAGAAAAAGTGACATCAAAGTGTTCTTCATGCTCTCAAGGTCTTCTACATCTAATATTAGATTGACAATGTAAGATGGGCTTTCAGAATACTTTCAACAGTACTCTAATTGATACACAAGTAATTTGATCTTCAATTTATAAATGTAATACAGCTATTTGTAAACTAATCTAAAGTGAAATGTATAAAACGCATATTAATTAGAAAAGATATTCAATAAAATGCTTATTGAATCTTTAAGTAATATATTAAATATATGTTGTGTTTTTATTAAAAATATTTAACTAACAAACTTCATAGTTCATACGATATAAAATGTAAATCTTAGAGAAGTATATTTTATTTATTTTAGATATAAAGAATTATCTTAGTAAAATATAACATGTCATTTATATATATAACATAAATTATATATTTCCTTATAGTATAAGAAAATATATAATAAGTATATAATGAATCTAATTTAAAACTTAAGAGATTTTAGTGAGAAACTAAATAATTGTCGATGATAAATAACAACATTTTATAATAAAAAATAAAATAATAATTTATAAAAATCTTAAAATTTATTAACTACATAATGACGCATGTCAACTGGATAATTCTTTATGCATTTTTTAAATTTGAATGAATTCCCACAAAATGTTACTGTAATTATGTTGAATATGCATTAACATCACCCAAGTAATAAGAAGTTAGTTTATAATTTATTTAATAAAAAAATTATATTTATCAACTTCAGGCTAACCGCATAATTATCATTATCTGTGAAAATGAATTTTACAGCATATGAAAAATTTTTAGCATAACCATCATTCAAAATTCAAACCCAGAACCATCGGTATAATAGGTAAGAATGTTACTACTTTGCCACGGTGGTGGTAGTCCAACAAATACTTTTTATAACATTTAATTAAGTATACTATTTCAGTTTATGTAACAACCAAATTGTTTTCTTTTGCAAAAGAAATATATCAAATTCTAAACTGCTGCCCTGAAGTGATTTGGCATTTAACTTGAGAGAAGAACATATGGTAGACCGAAAAAAGGGGGAACTTTAGTTGCAGTCAGTATTATTGATATATAAAATTATTGAAATAAATTTTGATAATTTAAAAAAAAATGTATTTTTTTTGCACCAGTAATATATTTTTATAGCAGTTAACTTCAAACAAAATTATATTATAAAAGTCAACATTCTAATAATTTCTTTTTATTATATGTAGAATGTTGTCAAATAAATAAAAATAGATTTTAAAATGAAAAATATTTAAGTTTTATTTTAAAAGAAATTAAATCATATAACACATCTGGTGTAATCAAAGGTTTATTTTACAGAAAAGATAGTAGTAATGTCTTGAAAAAAATCAGTTAATATATCCGAGCTTAATATTAATACAGTGCCTCTTGGAGAAGGAACAAGCAGGGAGTCGCCGTGCTTTAAGGATGCCAAGAGGACCCCAAAGGGGAGGCTCCACTGCAGGAGCCCAAACAGGAAGGGTAGTAGGCAGGGGTAATCTGCTGCCACGACACCCAGGGCTGACTGATGTTATGCCGAGAGGCGATTCCGGCCGCCCCTAGGAGAAAAAGGGGGGAGGTATTTTAGTGGGTGAGAGCCCCTCACGACGTCTGGTAGAGCTTTTTTACTCCCTCTACGCAAAAAATAAAATATTAATACATATTAAAATATTAATATTAATACAGCAATAAATCTGATTCATGTTAAACGAGTTAAGGAAAAATGTTTTAATTTTTTATTTTTTTTAATTGTAATACATTATTTTTCAATATTAAGCCCAAATTTTCTTGTTTTAATTAGCTTCAGAATTACCTGTATAACATATCCTGAGAAGGACATAATTCTTTACTTATTAAACGTATTAATTTTGTCCACGCTATAACTTTTTATTCGACTTAAATACTTAAAAACTACCTTCTAAAAAACATTAAAAAAAAATTAAATCTACTTTAAATTACTATTAAAAAAGTGTTTTTCAAGAAATAAAAATTAATTTCTAATAAATTACTATAAATTATTTAATATCCACAAAATTATATTAATAAAAAATCTTGAGATCATACTAACATTAATTTTAAATTTATTTATTAAGATAAATTCTTAAATACTCTGAATTCCAGGACGAAATTAAAATAAAAGATTTACATATTTGTAGAATTTAATAATCACATTTAAAATGAAAAAAAAAAAAAAATAAATAAATAAAATCGCTTCTCAAAATTAAATTAATTTATACAAAATTTCTTTTATTACATATTTCATTTTATCAATTATTTTTAAAATATATATTTAATATCTACATTATTAAATATATAATGATTCTGCTATTAAAAAAAAAAAATAAGCAGAATATTAAAAATCAACTTTTAAAACAGCTGGGTACTTTTAACGTAAATGTATCATTGAACATTTTTGCAATTTATTTCAATATAATTTTTTAAAAACACATTTTTTTTTTTTTAATTCACATATTTAAACTAACTCTTTCACAATCATTCTATATAAATGAAACGTTTTTAGTAAATTTTTACAGTTGAATATCCAATTACAAGGAAATTATTTCACCATATTTCAAACCATTAGTTCCAAGACATTTTTATCAGAGATATTCCATGTACTGTGAATCACATAAACACAGAGTGTATCCTATTGCAATGTATTATTTTTTTAATACAATGCATTAATTTTTTAATCATGTTTTTTTTTTTTTTTTAAATCAATTAATTATTTGGTAGAATCACATTACTTCTTTGTAATTGTTATATGAATACACTCATAAACAATAATGATGCAAGGCATATAACAAATCACAATATTCATATTTACTAATAATACTGATTAATATAATTATTTTGGTATTTACAAAGCTCACCAAAAAAAATTTATCCTTTAAGCTTTCTCCAAATAGGTTTATTTTTAAGCTTTATTAACTCTATTTTAATCAATATTCTGTAAAACATGAACGAGTATTAGATTAACTACTAGAATTAAATTTTTTTTTTTTTAATTAATAAAATTTGTGTTGAAACTGAAACTCAGAAATGATTACTAATTATAAATCGTAATGAGTTAAAGCAATTTAAATCTTTTATAAAGATTATTTTTAAAGTAATAACAATAACATCTCTCATGCAGTGTAGGTAAACATTATAGATATTCTAACTGTAATCTTCTGAAATAATGTTAAATATTTTTATAATTATATTTTCTATTTACCAACATTTATTAATAGAATTATGTTAAAGCGCTTCGTATAATGTTCAAATTGATATTTTTCGATTAGAATTAATGAACACGTCAACTGTATAAATAAAGAAAACATAAAATTATCCAATTTTGCCAGACATATTGGATAGAACATATTCACAATTATAACTGAAATAATTGTATTAAAATTCTTGAATATTCTATCAAAACAAATATTTTAGAAAAATATTATTTATACTTAATAAAAAATTGAAAATTAAATTTTATTAAAACAAATATTAAACAATAATTTTAACTCTTAAGTTGGCAAAGCTTAAATTAATATTTCATTCCAATTAACATAAAAATTGTGACCTTCTTAATAACATGATGTACAATTTGACTTTTTAACTCTTGAAGATCAATTGTTATATATTTAAAAATACAAAAAAAAAAAAATTACTGATATGTGAAGTAAAATATTCATAAAATATATTATTATTGTTCCTGAAGATGGAGCAAATAATCTCCGAAAGCGCTTAAACATAGGTCTAGTAATGAATGTTGGTAAGTAGAAAAAATAATTATTTAAATATTTATATACTGTTACAAACAGGCTGTGCTTAATAAAATTAATGAAAATAAGACTGATCAATCATTATCCTCATTTGTTGATGCCAATTTCTGCATTTTAATCCACACTATCTCTTTTGGTTACTATTAAATTAAAAAAATAATGTGGTCCATAATGTCATTAACAGTTATAAAATTACAACTAAAAATAAATCTTTAAATGTTAAAAATATAAAATGGACAAATTCATTGACAAATTGTCATCAGTACAATGTTAATACAAGAAAAAAGAAAAAAAAAATGGTACAATTGGAGAGAACATACCACATTATTACTTTAAATAATGACTTACAAATGATACTGTTAACATTTAGGTTAAAATAAACTTTTCACGTTGGGGATCACAATGAAAATAGTATTACATAAAAACGGAAATGGACTCTTGTGAAAAATTTAAGATCCACTACATAGAATACATTTTCAATTTTGATTTTCTTGACAATGAAATATGATTATAAAGCATTCTGAAATAAATTTTTAAAAAAACAAGGTTTATTTGAATGACATGAAAATTGAATAGAATCTGAGTGCCCCTAAAGTAATTATTACCATCTCAGATCAGTTCATTGTCTTCTCGAATGACAGGACACTTATTTACACTTGAATAAGTAACAATTATATCAAGTACATTCTAACCAAAATCAGATTGTGAGATGCTCTGAAAATTACATAATCCAACAAAACAGACATAAAAAAAATGGTAGGTAGATGTATAAAAAAATGTTAAATAGATGCAGAATAATATCCATTCACATTCTACAGCTGATATATGATTTGCTAGAAAAAAAATGGGAAGTTAGCTATGATGATGTTCAAATATATGTTCCAGTAAGTTCCATCTGTTCAAAATGCTGAAATTCTAAAGTATGCAGGATTGTTAAACGAGTAGGTAACAAATGATTATAATGGTGGTATTTTGAAGCTTGTAGACTATTTAAATACATATCTTAAAGTTCTTGTGAATTACAATGTATTAAGCTATTACATTTTCTATTACAAGTAAACACCAAATAATATATAATCAATTCTATAAAACAGCTAGTCAGTCAAATATATAAATTTATTTAAAAATACAATAAATATTTATTTTTACTAAAATGACCAAGTATATTGCAGCATATTAACAATTTCCTGGCTTAAATAAAAGGGGTCTCTTCATATAACTATTAAATAATTTTTAATGAGGAAATTTACATAACTCCATGACACAAGGTCAACAAATTTGTTTATTTTGTTAATGGATTTGCTACACTTCCATATTATTGTCAGTGTTATAATTTTTGACAATATGCAACAGATGATAAATTTTTCAAATCAATCATTAGCAGCAATAAAATATGGATCTTGCACAGCAGACTTGAGATGAAACATAAAATATTTTAATGACACAAAGAGAATAGGAAACAAAATCTGTTCGTGTATTAAGCTGATCTTTTGAATTTGTGGTCTTGTTGATAGACTTTACGCATAAGGAAAAATAATTACTGGATAAGTTATTCAGCAATAATCTTCATCAATGACAGGAGGAACTTGCAAGGAGTGTAATTTATTGAATGACAACATGCATCCTCCTTTTGCAGTTGACATATATATTTGGTATGAAAATTTAAATAGGATGTTTTCATCACACATCATACAATCTGAATTTAGTGTTTAGTAAATTCATGTTTTCAAAACTTTTACAGAATTTTAGAGTGGTATGAAATTTACCAGAGTTAAAAAATTTAAAAAAGTTATCAAGCAGTGATTAAATAGGCTGTAGGAAAATGATTATGAAAATATTTTGGAGTTAATTGGTTCTTATTATTTAAACAAATGGAGGAGAAAAATCAGAAACAAGCAAACAAGCATAGACTAGTAGCACTAAAAATATTATCTAAATTGAAATGTTTAGCAGAAGAGAATGACTCAAATGCTACTTATATTATATTAATAATAAAATAACAGAATAAAATGTACATTATTTGTAAATTCCTATTTAATTATGAAAATATTTTTAAAATTTAAATGGTAGATACATTTACTTAATACCTTTAGTTTTTTTTTTTTTTTTTGTATTTTTGAAAGCGTTTCAATAATTTTTTATAAATATAAAATTTAAAAAACATATATAAATAATTTTTAACATGCGTTTGAAATGGAATATAACAATTTTGTAATTTTATTTTATAAACAAAAATTAAAAGGGCAATTAAAATTAAGAATATATAACAAACTTATGATTTTTAACATTTAAACAGTGTACACAATCCTATGTAACTGACTTAAGGCTTTTCATTCAACCACTCTGAAAACCCACTGCTATTAACAGTATATAATGTAACTGAGCAACCACTGATTTGGTGTAAAGACTTCCATTTTAACAAGAGTTCTTGAGTTGCTGACGGACTAATATCCAACAGTTAACAAATAAAAACTATATACATACAAATATATCTTAGAAAACAATTTTTTATTAAGTTACAGAAAAAAAAAAAAAATTTATTACTATATTTAAAAAAAAGAGTCTTTTCGCACTATTCAATAAATTATCTGCTAAAAAGTAACTCTTCAAAATTTTTAGAGAGCAATGGAAATATGTATTTTAATCTGTATACAGGGACGCCATATCAATGGATTCCTTAACAAATTTTGGTTACCGCACTAAAAATACTATAAAGCCTTGTAAAATCCATGAATGTAATCAATAATTCTATTCACAACCATCACAAATAGACATAAACATACATATATAAGGCTTAAGTACAACAATTCAATAATACACTATTGTGAAAAGCTGAAAAGAATAACTAATTATTTCAAAAACCAGCGCAATAAAATTTTGAAATTGATGTCATATAAATATATATAAAAATTATGAACTTCCAACACTGTAAAAACATTAATATTTTATATTATATTAGGTAATTTTGAATGTTAATATTCAACAAAGAAAAAAGGTTTTTAAGAAAGCTTTTTATGATAAAAAAGAAAATTACTACTTTAGCAACTGTAATATAAGTTAAAATCAACTTTTATTTCAGTTTAAGAATTTATATATCAAATTAATAAAAATTTAAATAGCAATTAAGTAATTAAAATTTAATATTAAAAAGATTACAATTCGCTGAATATGAGGGGGGGGGGGGTTTTTTGTTATGAAGTAATATAATGAAAAGTAATAAAACTAGAAAAAAAAAAAAAATGAAATGTATAGATAGCATGTCTTACAACTTCATATGTTTCTCAAAATTCAAAATATCTCAGGGAGCATCTTCAAAATACAAGTGATAACAAAACAATAATCAAAAAACAATAACCAATTGATCCAAGTCATATAATATACTTTTTGTGTTCTTTATATTTCTACAATAAAAAATTTTTTTATTTTAAATTCAAATGAAATATTTGCAACCTCTCAACTTATTTGTAACTTTTTAATAAATCAAAACAGTAATCTGGATGAAAGTATAATTATTTACCGTAAGTATTCTACATTATTAGTAATTTTAATGTTACTAATTTACAATAATTAAAAATCAAATTTACTTAAAAAATTAAATACGATGATGCAAACACAATTCAACAAACGAATATGAGTTTAGAACTATTACTTTTAAAAGAAATAGAAATTCAAAAAAATAAGATTCATAGTAGATATGATTCTTAGTGATGACATCAAACAGAAAGTGATGCGTACAGAATTCTTCTGACAGTTGAGTACCAAAGATTAAATAACAACAGCTGTAGTAAAATTTAATAAGCAAGTTCCAGTAAATAATATAAGAAGAGTTTCATTGTAAGCTGTTGATAAATCTTAAAACGGCTAATACCATAATTGATGCTGTTTAATACACTAGCAGTAGCACAGGGAGGTGCACATATTTTTCTAAAACATTTTTAGAAAATACTAGCATCCCCGCCACAGCTTCGCCCCCCGCGCTAAATGGTTACTGCCGTTTCCCGAGGACCAATAGAGATATAGTAGTGCAATTTGATGTATAGGTATCCCATTAAAAATTAAGAAACACATGTTTCAGGTTTTTCCGAAATTTCCCGAACTTTTCCGAATAACTCTTACAATTACTATGCTTAGATTATGACAAATAATCTAAAAACTCAGTATGTTACTGACGCAAGAAATAGATAAAAACAATCTTTGAAGCGGGTTGTAATTAGTGTCAAAATTTGAGCTAAATCGATGCAGAACTTTTTGAGTTTTTGAAGCGTACACAAACCAACATAACATTTTTATATATATAGATAATATAAAGTATTCTAAAAATTAAGAACTCATTGATCAAGAACAAAGATCTGAAAAGGGTTAGGCTGAACGTCAGTTTATCATTAGCAATGAACATCTACAACAAAAGATTAAATAAAACAATCAAAAATAAGAAAGACATTTTTTATGAAATTCATAAATGGAAAGGGAAATGCCAAAAAAAAATTTTTACTTCCAACAAATTTGTTGTTAACAAATGGAGAGAGAGAGAGAGATCTCAACAAAAAATCTAACAACTGTTTACACATAAATCATTGTACAATAGATACTGCTAAATAATTTTCTATTTAGGTACATAAAGATTTATGCATAAATTATGTGTATATAAATAATAAAAATCACCTATGAACACACAAACAGCAAATATAATATAAACTTATTGCTTACATAGAAGGCATTTTAAATCTATGGATTTATCATCAGTAACGAAATGCTATATCTGGTAATGAATTACTGTCATTATATGTAAAACTGATAGTTATAATGATGAAATGAAAATTTAATGTCAATCAGCTTTTATATGTAAGAATGGTAACAGATTATCTGATATTCTTATGTAATTAAATTCAAGGATTCAGAAAACTTTTTATACAGAATGTTTAGTTTATCATATAATAAGCTTACCATTTTGATGTTTATAAATATTTTTTTTTTATTTCATTAATTCCAATAAGTGGACAATATATTTAACAAAAGTTTATTTAAATATATATATTAATTTATTCAAATAAATTTTATTATAGTCTATATTTCCTCTATATGTAATTTAGTTTAGAATTTAATAACAAATTATATTCAGCCACTCTGCAAGTACAGAATAAAAAGAAAACACTCCGACCTTATTTTTTCATTTTTCATTTATATATTATTTAAAAAAGTCAAAGTGCTTTCAGGCCTATGCCTGATATATACATCACTGATGATGAGCTTAGGCTTGAAAGCGCTCTGACTTCTTTAAATAATACATAAATGAAAAATAAAAAAATAAGGTAAGAATGTTTTCTTTTTATACTGTACTTGCAGAGAATTTAAATATATATTCTCATATATATTTAAATTATATATATATATATATATATTTAACCAATTAATTACGTATCCTGTGAAAAATTACATACTGTTTTATGATTATGTTTTACAACTATATATAAAATAAACATTGAGAATATACCTTCCCAAGACCAACAGAAAGATCATACTTTCATTGTATTATTATTACTTTTTTTTTTACATATATGAAAAAAATTAAAATGTTTTCATAATACATGAAACATGGCAGAAAACAATTTTTTATTGCTGCATATAAGTTAAAAAAAAAAGGAAAAAATATTTTAAATAGTATTTTTGTGCATTCTATTTGATAAAAAAAAAATAAATAAATAAAAAAAAAAATGCTTATATACTGATTTATGATTACTGTCACAACTAACTCGTTCATGGAGATTTATTTAGTAATTATTTACGTTATAAAGAATAATACAAATAATTTACATATAAATTATGACATAAATATAAATACAGGTTTTCATTATTGTTATTATAAATGTACAAAAAGTTTTTAACAATTACCCTCCCCTGTTCATTGAATGAGTAATTGAAGATATTTTTTTTTTTTTTAATTGTAATTTATCAAGATGTAAATTAGTCAATGAAAAAATGTTAAAAAAAAAAATTCATTTTTCTATAAAACAATTAGTAAAATTATATTTCTTCTATTATCCCATTAAAGATTAAATGAGAAAAAACAAATACTTCACAGAATTTTATGTTAAAAGTGATTTTTAATTTTATAGATGTATTCTTACGTAAAACTTTGCTTACAATGAGATCAAAATTGGACAGACATTATGATGCAGTTTATTACATCTTTAAAGTTTACTTAAAGATATGGAACTAACAAAATTAACAAATTATTTTATGGTTTAATAATGCAATAGATACAGAGATCGCTGCATTTCAAACTGTATATATTTTTATTTTTTTTACTCATCAACACTGAATTCTTTTTTTAATCGTATTAAAAATTTATGACATACGACAATGAAAATTAATATTTAATGAATGCGGTCTATGTAATTTTTCCAAAGCATTATATGGAAATGATAGTGCAAAGAAATCGGTCAGGCCTGGAAAATGGATAACTTTACTTTCAAAAACAATTACATCATATTAAATTGGTATCGATATATGATTTACTGTATGATGTATTCATTTAATTTTCAAGCGAGATCATAATTTAGGCAATCAATTAACTAACAGGGATCAAAAACATGCATTAAAATTTTTAAATTCTAAACATTTTTAATTACAAAAAAAAACCTAATCTTATATAAAAATAGAAGTCTAAGTAAATCAACAGGAGCTAATAAATGATGATCACATGTGATAATGTTACCCTATTCACTGCCAGTGAACAACAGTGAATTCATTAAATTCCAATCAAAATTATTAATCTACCTTATTACTCAGTAAAATAACAATATTTTAAGTGGTTATTAATTTGTGTGACTATAACATATTTAGTAATGAACAAATTCATATAAAACTAGCATCCCCACCGCGGCTTCGCCCGTGCTAAACGGTTACTGCCGTTTCCCATCGCAGTCAGGGGATATTTAGCAGATCAGAGTTTGTTTCGCTCTAGCCCTTCCTACAGCTCACTTGGCTCGAACCCTTGCCGTATAACCTGGAGGCTCCCGCTTTGGCATTCCCCAAGTTCATCAAACTTGTGCTTTTTAGAATAATAATAGAATTTCTGAGTTATATTAAAATATGGGGTTTTCTGAAATTTCCCGAACTTTTCCAAATAAATCCTAAAATAAACTAATAATGGTGTAAGTTAGGAGTATG
>JAAAKQ030201230.1:0-29405 GCA_010016005.3 Zanna intricata
GGGTTTCAATTAACCACACTTCTCAGGAGTGGTCGACCTGAGATTTTATAAGACTACACTTCATTCACATTCATACACATCATCCTCATTCATCCTCTGATGAATGATAATACCTTACGGTAGTTCCGGAGGCTAAACAGATAAAGAAAAAGACTATCTACTTGCATTTAAAAAAGTTATCACATATCTCTGTGAAAAATGAGGAACAGGTTTACCCTAAACTTTGTTATTATAATTCATGGATCCTATACTATGAAAATATTCTAGCCCACATGTCGCCGCTAACTGGTGAATTTTGTATAAAAAAATTTGCAGTATTCATCCTGCATTCCATCACACTCACCTGACTTAAGACCCTGATGATGATTTCTTTTTATTTCCAAAATTTAACTGATGTAAGGACAAATATTTGCAACAAAAGGCTATGAAATAATTCCATAACACCCTGAATGTTTTTTTTTTCAAAAATGCGTTTCAAAGTTGCTTCTCAAAGTGAAAGGGACACTGGGAAAAGTGTATGCAATGGGTAGGAGAGTACTTAGAAGATAAAAAATAATGTAAATATTCAATAAAAATATTTTTTTATTTATTTTTGGAAAAAAATTGTTAACTTTTAATAAATCTTGCAGTAATCATATGATTAGCATATTAAATTTATCTGAAGCACAAAACAATAGTACCATTTGTATTTCAATTAGAAAGAAAGAGATTTTATATTACTTTGAAATAATTATCGTTGGATACAAAATTCAGGTATGTCCTACAAAGAGGATGACTGAATGGTTCAAGACAGTGAGGCAGATCATTAATAAATAATAAGAGGGAGGGAGAGAGACTAAATACTATTCTATATACAACTCTGCGTCCTACATCTTAAAGCAAGGACTTGTTTATTTTATGTCATCCTATTTTTAACTATTTTTTAATGTTAAGATCTACATTTATTTTATGTAGTATTAATATTTTTATAAAATTATGAAATCAATAGAAGAATATTTTTATAAGAATATTAAATCAATATATGAATATTGAAATCAAGTAGGTACTTGATTACATATTCTACTTGATTTAGCAACCATAGACAGGATTTATGGTTGCTAAAGAATGACTTTTAACTAATTACAACTAGTACTTTAGTATCATAATGATTACAACTTTTCATCTGTACAAAATCAAATCAAATATCTTGCTTTTTTAAGGTAACAGAAATATCAAAAGGAAATTTTTTTGTTTGTGCAATTAAATTTAGTCATTTTCATATTTAAAAAAAAAATATTTAAGAAAATACTGACAATAATTAAACTGGCATATAATTGTGTAAATTATGAGCAGAACCTTTGTTAGTAAAAGAATTAATGGTGAAAATCTTACACAACTAGGAAATACAGAGCAAGAGAAAAGATACACAACACTTAATTTGAAAACATATTGTGGAGAGAAATTTAGTTTTTGCTGGCAGGAATGTTTGTCAGCAATGGGTGACCTTGAGGTGGAAGACCAAGCCAAGCAGTTCCCTCTTTTTCTGATGACAGTAATGAATAAGCTATGAACAGATAAACATGCATTTCTCCCAGGTTCAATGTGCATTCATTGTTAAAAGTTATTTTAAACTTCATTAATTCTTAAAATGTTCAGAAAACTTTAGAATAGCTTTTCCTAAATCACGGCTGCCTAATAAATCAAAGATTTTAGAACAGTTGCTTGTTTTACAGAAATCAGCAGTGTGGATGAATGTAAATGGTCTGTCCATTGTACAGTTTTAAGTGATGCATCCTTAGAAGGTATCTGGTATTCTTGCTACATTCACCAAGAAAGTAGATATTAAAACTGTCAACAAACCCAAATGCCTTACAAAAGTGTTCGCAGAGCCACAAAGAAGCTGAAACTCCTCCATATCATATTCACATTGTGCATGAGGTTTGAGTACCTGTAAGGTTTAAGGGGGATAAAGACTATATTGTTGTCAATGGCTTTTGCATTTTAATCACAGCAGTTTTCAAGTATTAGATTATGTTTTTTTTTCTCAGATTAAGCATGGTTTCACCTAGTAGCTTTGTTAACACCCAGAATGACAGATATTGAAATTCAGAAAACTCTCACATTTTCAAGAGACCCTGTTACATTCACAGAAGATGGAGTTTGGTGTGTAATTTCACAAGAATTGTAGGCCCAAATCTTTTTCACAGAAACGATAACAGCATATTATTAGCCATATATATATGTTTATAACCATACATATATTTTTTTTAACCTCTGGAATCACCGTTAAGGTATATCTTCAGAGGATGAGATGAATGAATTGTAGCATGTATGAAAAATACCACCATGCCTGACCAGGATTTGAACTCAAGAACTCCGGATGAAAGGCCAAGACGCTACCACTCACGCCACAGAGGCCGGCAAAATACTCTAAAATACATCAGGATATAACACACCTGCTTGACCCAACTTCTGGACTTCTCTAAAATAACAGGGATTGTGGTCACTACGTTACAGATGACATTTGTACCACAGATGATAAGACGTATGGATCCCTAGAGTAAATTCTTTGATAGAGACTTAGACTCATGAAGTAAAAAAAGAAGATGATCCCTTTGTTTTACAATAGAAGACATACAAATCGGCAGACTTCTTACATGGTTGTTACCAAGCAAAAGAAAATATACTAACAATACATACTAGCTGCATTCATATAATTACACATTTATTGAAAATGTGTTTATTTAAAAAAAATTAAACACAGATAATTAAACATGTAAATAGAGACTATTTCTATTAATTTTTTTTTTTTCAAGAAATACTAGATGGAAATGCTTTAAAAAATTAAGATTTTTACTTTTAAATGTAATGGGTGTCTTTTAAAAGAAGACTTTTTAATTTAAAATTAAAAAAAAAAATATGGTACTTTCTGATTAAACGGAGGAGGCCACCTTGACAAAGTACACTGCGAACTGTACATTAGGTTTGTTTGCTATCTATGTTGAAGAAAATACTTTTCTTAATAGACTGGCGCTTATTGTGGTTAAGGTTGTGTTACCCAAGTTACAAGGTTAAAGGTCAAGTTAAGATTAAGCCAAGTTCAAGAAACAAAAATGCAAACAAAAAACAGAGGCAGAGCTCACCACTATTTAGATTCATATCTGACTGAATCATGTGGCAATTGGCAGCCAGTGGCAATGGGCTTCTTGGCGACTCTGTTAAGTTTTGGGACTTTTCAAGCATAAGTAGTTTGTAAAATTTTTTAAATGTTGTATGATATAAATAGAGGCCTATACTGAGTGTACATGTTTGAGTTTTTTAAAAACATCATTCTTCCTTCTGAAACCAGGTTGTGTCTGTTTAATTAGAAAGTACAAAAAAAAAACTTTTTGTTACCATAGGCCAAGGAATGAAATGGGTAAAAGGTTTTTATAGTAGTTTGAAGGTCTATTGACTGATTGATATATGCAAAAAAATTATTAATTTCTTTTCTGAAGCAAGATGTAGCTAAAAAAAAAAAGAAGAAAAATATGTAATCGTTTTTTGGAAAGAGGTTGATACAACATTTTTTTTTGGTAATTTGTGATCTTG
The DNA here is from genome assembly GCA_010016005.3 of Zanna intricata. Taxonomy (NCBI): domain Eukaryota; kingdom Metazoa; phylum Arthropoda; class Insecta; order Hemiptera; family Fulgoridae; genus Zanna; species Zanna intricata. Next base: position 3,571 of record JAAAKQ030201230.1, read on the forward strand.
ACAAAAAGGATTCACATTTTCTAATGAAGATTTTTAGTGTTCCAGTAGATTTGAAATTTTATTTCAGCCAAAACACCTCCACCCCTTTTTTTCAATTTTTGCAAAAGTTTACTACATTCTTTTCCCCTAAGGTAAAACCTGCCTAAAATGTTTGAAGAAAATCATCAGTAGGGTCCAGTTAAAGATCAAATGCAGATCAACATACATATGAGATCTGATCACAAAATATGTAAAATTTTAAAATTTACCAGTCCAAATGGTACCATTTTTTTTTTGTGTTTATACTTGTCCCAAACATATATTTAATTGCCATTTACCATTATTTAATAGTAGTCATATTGTATTGCTTAGTTTATTGTTGGCGGTTGAAAAGATTACTGTTTTGGTATGATCGGCAGTTTTTAACTTATGGAAAAATGGAACAAAATATTTTGCTTTAAAAATAGAATAAAGTGCAGCACCACAATCTTTTGGAAATTCTAAAAATAAAACAAATGTTTACAAGGGCAAATGTTTCAAGAGAGCCATGCAGACGTTGAAGATGATAAGCATCATGGACGTCCCTGAACATCATCTGATGACAGCTCCGAAAAAGATGACATCTTGCCAATATTGAACAGATAAAGACAGAATTGCAGAAGGAGTTACTGGAAATTGCATTCCAAAGGTGCTTCAAAGATTGGAAAAAGTGCTAGTACAAATGTATTAAATCTGAAAAGAAAGTATTTTGAAGGTGACAAAATCAGTATTGATAAATAATATTTTTTTAGAAAAAATAAAATTCTCCATTTTTTATCAAGTTTGTATGTACACATTCACAGTGTTTGTCTGGGAAAAAATAGATTTATGGACTTGGGAGCATTGGAGTAAAAAATTTTTTTGCAGATTTATTTAAATCTATTTTTTTAAATATTTTCTTAAGACACAGAACTTAAAAAAATAGATCTTATTTTTACTGATCTATACCCTTTCCCATTATAGCTGTAGCAGGCATATATCACTACAGCCAGAAAGTAAAATCCAAGGGAGATAAATCTGTCAACATAAGTGAGCACAGATCACAGGAAATTACTTTCTAAATCATGTGGCAGCAACAATGAAATTTGTTGCATGCTATGAAGTCAGTAATAATCTCCTAGTAGAGTTCAGATGTTGCTGTTCAATGAAAAATACCAACCTGTTATTCTCTTCAGAGAAATAGCGCATCAAATCTTAATAGCGCTCCATCTTTTCTGAATGTAATATAGTATTATACTAATTGTGTGGGTTTACTGCACTCACGCTGTTTACATAACCATTTGGTTGAAACCATGCCTTGTCACTAAAAAAAATGTTATCCAAGATTTACATATTGCTATGAACAAAATGCAGTCTTCTTCTGTAATCAGGTTTTCACAATTTCTGCATGATGTAAATGAAGTATAGACGTAATTTTACTTTCTCTATGGCTTTGCAGAAATTCCCTTATGCCTTCTTAATGAATGGGCAAATACTAAAGATTCATAATTTAAAAAGTTAGCTGACCATTTTCATTTATCTATAGTACCACTTTCTCTAAAACAAGCAACTACGCATGAAACTGTTGACTTATTTGATTCATTTGATCAAGAAATATTATGGTCTTTCTGTAAAGTGGTTATCTGGCACTTCAAAAAGTACTATTTGCCTCTATATTATTCTACAAGATCAAGAAATATAGTGCAAACTTTAAACAAATTTCCAAACTCTTTGATCAACTATATTACATTTTCAAACATAACCTGTACTGATATTCAAAAGGTATGATATTCAATTCAAAAATGTGAGATTTAATTTATAACAACGTTTTAGTATTTTATGACAAAATTTGAATTGATGAAAATGAGCTAATGTCTATCAAATTACTACATTTAGTGATTAATATATACATCGTGCAAACAAAATATAACAAACAGCAGTAAGAAATTACCTGCATTGCAGTAGCTGGTTGAGTAGTTAAAGTTGATATACTTGTTGAATCTGAAACCAATTGCTGATTTGCCTGATGACTTTGTAATACTGTTGTTGATCCTGAGGTAGATGCTCCTTAAACATTAAAAAGTAACTCTGCTTATTAAGAGTATTTATTTTGTGATATACTGAATAAATCAAGAATATTTAACATTTTTATTTATTTTTTAAATTAAATGAGTGATATCAGAAACAACTATACTAAACGAAAACTATACTAAAACAAACAACTATACTAAAAGAAAAGTATATATCATTACTAAATGATATAAAAATTTTTTTAAACTAAATTCAATACTAATACACATTTATTTCATATATTGGATGGTAATTTACTTTTAACAAAAGTTAAATAAAGCAAGATTAATTTTTACGAATAACACATATGATCTTTAAAAATGTGTTACATGTCTTCAAGTAATTGCCATTTTGATATCTTAATAGGTAAATAGTCAGAACATGAGAGTTAAAAATATGAATTTAACCTGAATGGTTTCATGTGATTTGATTTTATTATCTTGGAAATTATGTAAGAAAAATATTTACCATGGCTAATACTAACAAATTAAAAAAAAACAAAAATTAAAACCATAACCATAATTTATTTTCTTTCTCTTTTAATTTTTTAAATTTATTTACATGAAATTTATTTTTGGTTGTGCTAAACTGCTTTTGATGTTACATTGAAGTCATCCATCAAAAGTTTACGGCACAGTAAGAAAGATTTTTAACTTATAGTAAGTTATAGTAATTATTAGATAGAAAAACCTACTAATAATTTAAGTTATAATTATCTTCCTTTCAATAACATTTCATTACATTAATTTCTAAAATTTTTCTAACTTGATTTATCTTCTAGGAATAAATCGATGGAATACCATCGATAATTTAGTTATTTTAGATCACTCTATTCCTACTCAGTTTCAGCGTTCCCACAAAAAAGAAAAAGAAAATTATATTCAAGATTTTTCCTTTATCATTACACCTCTCCCAAATTGTATGGTACATCAAGAATTTGAAATATTTAACTAAGGCATTAACAGAAAACACTAATATCAAACATACCTGATATAGTTACAACACTAGCTGTAGCATTTGCAGTTGGAATATAAGAAGGAGTAGCAGTAGCAGAGGCAGGCGTAGGTGTAGGAGGATTCAGAGCTGTTAATCCAACTGCATAATCAGGAGTACCACTAACAGATCCAGTGGCTCCTGTTGATCCTGACATGCTTTCTGATGCTCTCTTTGCCTCTTCCAATTCTGTAATGCAATTAAATCACAGAAAGAGATTTACACATAAATATGTTCGTCAATACCAGAGAATAAAAACTGAAAAATATTCAAGTCACAATGATTAAAACATATATTTTCAAGCCTTTTATTTTATTATTGTTTTTTTATTATAAAGACTAATAATAGATATTGTAACAACTGAAAATGCCACTGTTTTTTTGTTATACTACCAAATACTAATACAGAGAAAATATATAAATTTTATTCATGAAGGTATTTCATGAAATTGTAATAACAAATTCTATCATTTTAATATGTCTGTATTAATTTAAAATAAGTATAACGTTTTTTTTTTTACTGAAAATCATACATAATTTTTTATAAAATTAAAAACTGGAAAAGTTGTTACAAAAAAATATAAACGGTGATTTACTAAGAATTTAACAACAATCAAGATATGTTCTATTGATGAAAATAAAGAACAAAGTTAAATAAATTATGTTCAGAAACACTTTGTTAGAGAGTTTTGGCTGATGTTATGATTTTGCCCTGACTTCTGTGCCTTCAGTAAAATAAAGTCAGACCTGTAATTTCTATGACCCAAATTAGGGAGTAGATTTAGTGGTTTTGTAAGAATTCTGTCCTGAAAAAGATGAAAAAATATATCCCAACTGTTTTTAAGAAACCTGGAGTAAAAAACACACTATTTTATTATTGTGTACAATAACTTTTCTTAAATGAGTAATAAATACTTGAAACTTAAAAAAAAATCTAGAAAATTTGATTCTTAATAAAATGGTATGAATAGGTCACAGAAAATAAAAAGAAAATTGAAATTTATTAAGAATAAAACATATCAAAATGTGGCAAACTTTAACGGAGCATAAAACTTACAATAACACAAAAAAAAGAATTAATTAATAAAAATAAACAATCAAAAAAGAAAAATAAATAACATATTAATATCAGCTCAACAAAACAATTTATTAGACATATTTTAAGCTAATTAAAAATTAATTTTATCCAAATTTGTTTGAAATGATTTATCTCAAATGCTGGCAATATTAACAGGTGATTCTAACAATTTAGTTTTTTCCTTCATTTAAAAGAAATAAACATTTAAACAAGCCAATGGAATAGTGTGTATATATGACATCTAACAATGCCTTATAAATTTTAAAATTAAGAATAGGCAGAGTTTTTTTACTGGATCTGCAATGGAAATGCATGGGCTGCACAGTAAGAATATTATCTAACAGGATTCCAGACCATAGAACCTTTGCTACTAGTATTTCAGTGTTTATGTATCATCTTCTTAATTGTAATCTTCTTCACGTACTGCTAAACAGCAAGAAGAATATCTTGTCAAGGAAGAAGAAAATGTAATTCAGTAGACAGAACATAACCTGGGCATCAGTATCGGAAGAATTTCTTACACCAGTTTAAAAAAAGAAAAAAAAAAGGTACAGCAAATATTTCAAAAAATTACTCCATCCTTTTAATCTCTAGAAAAGTACAATATTTACTTCCTAGAGATCACCCTGTTTATTAAAATTTTTGTCACTGGATTCTGAGAAATTTTAATAACATAGATTGTATTTTGTTTACCACATTTACTCATAGTGGATTTTTTAATTAGAAAAAAAAAAGTTTCATGTGGAGTAATGAAAATCCATATGGTACCTTCGAAACTGGATACAACCACAAATTACATGTAGATATTTTGTGCAGATTATAAGCAATAAAATACTAGACAATTTATTTTCAATGAGAATGTTTCGAGTGTAAACTTCATTTTTCTGCAAAATAATTTGTCACATCAAGTGAATGCTAATTCTCTGATAACAAGAAGGCAGACGATTTTCCAGCACAATGAAGCAATTTTATACCTTTCTTTAGCAGTTAGACAACACTTAAATGCATTTTAAACAAATGGAATGGACGTGACAGACCTATCAAACTGGACTGGAGGCTTCCAAGGTAGCCTGAATACTTCCGGACTAATACATGTGGGGCACTTGAAATCATTAGTATAGTGTAATACAGGAGGAGGTAGTTATTAGAACTCTAAGTGCAGTAAAAGTCACATAAACCACATCTATTTTCCTATTGAAATACAGAAAGCCACAAAAAACATTGTTCATCAGGCAATACTCTGTACGCTGTGGTGAAGAACATTTTCAGCAGTTAATTTAATAACATGTAAGTTAGTTTTATTACCTATGTTTGTATAGATTATTTTTCTAAAATATTTATCTTGTATTAAAATATTAAAATTCTGTTTCACTTAATACCTAATTAAAATTTGCATGTTTTGATTTGTAATGATTTTAATACACTTCAATGCTTCCATCTGTATTTAGTTTTTATGGACTTCATTAATATCACTTTACTCAGAATCAAATATTCTCTACAGATTTTGTTTTTAAACTGTATATATATATTTGCTGCTTCTGACAACTATAGATCTGTGCCTAATGACAGCTATTTTCATAAGAAATTAATTTTCTATGAGTAAAAAACTTTCAACCCGACCAAGATTGTATTTTGGATGAAGGATGTTTACACTACTACTACCTCAGAGGACAACTGCCCACACACGCAAACAAGCACATGTTTGGCTAAACTTGTGAATGTATATACTATGTAGGTGAAGCCTTTATGAGAATTCCTAAATCTAAAGAAATATCTAGTTGGTACAATGACATTTTTTGTTGCCGAATTTTTAATTTATACTTATTTTTAAATGCTCGATTTCAAAAATTGCTATCCTTAATAAACATAACTACCTTTGTGAGCATCTTTTTTGTAACAATGTAACAATAAGAAAAATGTGTACTTTTTTGTGAGGTAATTGTTGTTTCAAACTGGCAATTTGTTTAAAAAAAGGAAAACAGATATGAATGTGAGTAGAAGAGAATAATTTATTTTTTAACACTAAATTATTGTTTTATTATTATCATTATACTCCTACATGTAAGCATAGATAACATCTTAATTTCATAGGAAAAGTTCTCCATTAAAAGTTCTATTAATTAGATCTATAACAATGTTCAGATCATTTATAAAAACAAATATATCTGAACTTTACTACATTCTCGCCCAGTGAAAGTAAAAAAAAAAAATTAAGTACATGTTTAAATCTATCTGATAACAATTTTTTACTTCCTAACTATTTGCAATTTAGACCATCATTTTTCCTATTAGTCACTTTTACAAGCCAAAGCCTTGTCTTACAAGTAACAGAGCCAACAGCAACCACAAAGACTATGTTATAATGGAGCATTTTCTCATTTTCTTCTCTAATAAATAAAAAAATGAATACAGCATCAGCTTTTATAGTTTTAAAAAGTACCTAATAGTTTTAATTAGCTTTTAGTTTATTTCTTCTGAAAAACGACTGATATAAAAAGAAATCTCATAGTTAATCAATGCTAACAAACTGACAAAAATAAATAGAAAAAATTTTACCACTACATAGTTAATTAGGTAGATTTCTAGGGGTTTTATTTTCTGATTCACATATCCTTAAAATACAATAAAAAAGGGGATTTTATTTTGTCTTTCATAATTTAGTAATGAAATAAAATACCAGTACTTACCCGAAAAGTAACTGGCCATAAAAATAAGGTCACCTCTGATTATTTACTATTATTATGAAGTGAGTATACTTTAAACCGCTCAGTAAAGATATGGCACTGAAGTCAATGTGGTGGCATATTTCTTAAGTATGCTACAGCAGAATTCAAAAAAAAATTAAACATGAAAAGTGTTGGTTTAAGCCATTTAAACCCATTGATTCTTCTGCAGTTTTATTTAATTTTATTTATTACCAAGTAATGGACTCTACTATTCTACTGTAATCTATTATCTACTTACCCTTTTATTAAGCCTTTTATTATCAGTGCCATGATAATTCAATCATAAGAAACTTATACAGTTTATCATACTATTGATAACTTTTATTGATAGCATTTCAGTTTTTAACTTATCATAAATTTTTGTAATCAGTATCATGTAATTTTATAATCTAATAAAAATTGCCCTTTATTATTGAACTTTACAAGCATTTTACTTTAAAATGCATGCATTATCATTAGTTTTTCTTCTATTCTCCAGTTTGAAAAAATTTATTTAGGAATTATAATCTTAGGAAATATTTGAAAATCAGGAAATTTGATAGACAGAAAAAAGGGAAAAAATTCCAGATAGCAAAGTTCATTACGTTTTACACTGAACAAGATCACACCTGGTTCAATTACTTAATCTAAGAGTGGTAATTCTTGTGTTTTTATAATGCATTCTAATTGTAAATGAGACCTGTAGGTGATATTTTTCGTAAAAATGAGTTCTTCAAATTTAATTTTAAGCCTATTAGTATATTTCCAATAAATACTTGCTGAAGATCTGAATGACAAAATTCTAGGTTCCCTCCTAAATCTCTGAATTGTACTATTTGTCTTTCAACTTGATCAGTGAATTTAAAATGTTGAATATCTTTTTAAGTTTTGTATATGAGCGACAGTAAAAACTGAGGAAAATCTTATTTCCACTCACTTTTTTTGTTAACCTGAGTAATATACCACTACTAAGATTTTCCTTCAAACACTGAAGGAAAACAAACAATAAGCAATCTTTTCAAGTATCTTTTAACTTCACTAATATGTCAATTTATCATCTGAACGCATGAATAAATTTTATAAAATTATTTCCTGTTGTCTAATTTCTAATCTTCATTGTCTTTCCCAATTTAAGGCTATTTTTTCTGAATATTAGCAATTTTTAATAGTAACTGCTATCAATCAAGACAACTGGGACAAGTTGTTCTGTTAAACAAGTAAAATCACCAGGATGCCCATATGTCCCTGAAGCTGCTGTGTAACAACTCAGAAAGAGCTTTGGATGCAGTTCAAAGACATAACTTTGACATGCGTCACGTAAGATTAGCATTCCACATGCTTTATGTTTTATATAAACAACTACACTTAAATCCATACAAACTAACCATAGTTCAACACAGTGAGATGATAACAAAGTTGCTTGGCTGCAGTTTTGTGTGGGAATAATAGATAGAACTTCGGACAACACATCTTTTGACACTGTAATTTTTAGTAACGAGTCTCATCATTCCATATCAGGGTCACTCCGTGTTGAAATCAACAAGCCCACCACCTCAGTTGGTCAGGGATTTTCATGAAATTCACAAACCTCAGACCAACTGGGATTTCCATGAAATTTGGTATGAATTAATTGTTGATAGAATTATGTGAAAATACTGAATGTCAGATATCTATCACAAATAGTTTCATTTCTAGAGCCCTTTAAGTTTGCTGGAAAATGGCAAATTTTGACTTGCTTCGGTAATGTTAGGTCAACATAACTTTGTTATTTATTAAGATAAAATGATAAACTTGGTTTTCATTTTAAAGACTATTTGATGCCAACTTCATGTGATACACAATAAGCCTAAATTTACATTAATTTTTATTTTAAAATCCCAACTATAATGTTGAATTTCAGAAAAAGAATTTTTTAATAAAAAATGTATGTTATTTGTCATTATACTACGAAGCAGTAATCTGAAACTGGAGCTGCTTTGGGATCAGGAGATAAAAAATAAAATGATTATTAATTAGGTCCAAGTTGAAAATCATCACACTTTATACTTAAAAGTAAAATTACGTTTAATATTTTAAGTAAAACAAGGAATATCATATATTTTTAAATTATCTGAAATTCAGTGTAAAACATAATTATGTATAAAATATAATTATCAAGACTCACTTCTAATACTAAAAGCTACAATAACATAATAATCAAAACTAATAACGCGTCTTTAAATGATCACAGTTAAGGCATTTATGATGTGGACATTTTGATTATCTTATCTTAAAATCTTACACAATATACAAAAATGAACAAAAATGACAAATCAATGAAAATGTCCAATTAAAGTTTTTTATATTCTTAAATTAACTGTTTCACTACTTTTTCCAGTAGCTGTTATTTTAAATAAATATTTTAACAACAGCCTGATAAAACACATCAACAGCACTTATGTATTGATTAATGCTAAAACACCAATTAATTTTTCAGAGTAATGTTTCTTAATAAAAAAAAAATTATAATATTTTAATAAAGGTAATCTGATATTTTCACTGGTTTTCAATTACTGCTACTTAAAAATTATATTAATAACACGGTATAATTACAATTATGTTAAATTTTAAGAGTATTTTTGTGCTTATTTGAAATACCTGATTTATTTTGGGTTTTTTATTTGCCCGAGTAGTTTCCTTTTCAGATAATATATATGTACATCCACTAGCAGTTTTCGGATTAACTTTCATTAGTACTTCCTGTCGAGGTAATATTAGAATATCAGTGTGTGCTGGAAAAACATATGAAGGAGATGGACCTGGAGAGTGAAGTAAACTTACTTCCCCTTTTTCATCAATTCATTTGAAAAAATACACAAGCCAACTACCAAGCCATTGTAAATGCAAATGACAAAACCTTTTATAACATAAATTTCAAGAAAACCAACTTCTGTTTCATGCAAATTTTATGTTGTTCATATTCTTCATTTTCAGAAATAATCTTTGTTTTAAGATATCCTTTCCTGACCAGTAAAAAAGCATTGTCAAGGGATTGTCATCGCTTTTGCTAAATGAGGTGCTAAAAGTTTTCTTCTTTCTGATATTCTTCATTTGAAACAAATATGAAATTCATATTTTTAACATTTGACCAAGCCCAATCATAAAGCTGAGTAACTATTGTTAATTGATCTTGATATAGGCATTGTAAACTTGCTTTTGATGCTAATCTTTAGAGGTTCTACCAAGACCATCACATACACTCTTGCCATGTGATGTGGCAAAGAAATGCCATTCCGCCTCGATACATCACCTTTGCAATACATTAAATTCACAAAATTATGATCTTTATATTGTGCTGCTATGCCATTTGAAAAGTAAATTAGTTAATTCACAATTTTGTAGCTTTCTTTTAAACTGAATTAGTTTTTTCTGAAAAATGTGAACTGATACTTTGTCATGCTTAAAGCAGTCAGTCATAAAAAATAAAATTTCATTTAAGTCTCTTCAAATTCTTGGCTTTTAAAATAAACAATAAAAGGATGAATTACAGCTTGTTGATTGTTCCTATGAAACCATTCAGCTTCATCTTGCAGCACAAATTAATAAGTTTCAGCAAACTCCCATAATCTGGTAAAGATTCAATTACAGTTGTTAAATTTTTTAGAAGTTTGACTGCTGAGAAGCAACGAATGAATGGCTAACAAAGAATTGATAATTTTTCAATTAACATCTCATAAAATCTTGTTTTTCTCTAGTTTCTAAACTTGAACAATCAGTTGATATCCATTGCTTAAAAGTTACTTTGTCCACAGAATTTTCAACAAATATTGAATTTAAATGTTTTTAAAATTGTCAGAATCTGGACAATTCTTACTTTCCAAGATAACAAATTTATCAAGGTGGATTACAAATAATTTGCGTCACAAAGTGTTGAAGTGAGAGGATGATTCATATAAAACACAATATCTGACTTCCTAACAATTCTACGACGGTCGCCAATTATAGTAAGAATATGACTCGTAAATAACCAACACAATATCAAACTTCTTCACAATAATCTATTAACACAACAAACAAACACTTACAACGCTTAAAATCTATATGAAGCAATTTAAACTTTCGCACAGTACAACGGCAGTGTCACCTATCGGAAATACGATACACAAATGAGCTAATGAACAGTGTCCTTGCCTAAATATATATACCGTTAGTTATACATCTAGAAAACACTAGAAAAGTTTATTTGCTTCTATTACTAATATCTACATTATTTATAAATACAACTAATTCCAAACAATATAAATAATTACATTAATTATAAATATAAAACTAATCTTTATCAACGCAAATTGCCAAATAAAAATTCATTCTTCAGTAAAAACAATAACACAAAGAAAGATACAACCTTACTGCTTCTAGCAGTTTCTATAAACATCTGGCAAATTAAAAATTTAATTACACACAACAAAGACTGAATTATTTAAATACTATTAATATACAAATGAAATAATATTAACAAAATATTATTATTAAATATAAAAATGAAATATTATTAATAAAATACCATTATTAAATATTATCAACATAAAAATTTAACAATGTTTATCATTTTAATTAGTTATAAATGTATTTTGTGGATTTCAGTATATATGGGGAGTTATAATAATTTTTATAAAAACTTTGTACTACAACAATTCTCCCCCACATAACCCCAATATATATATATATATATATTGAAATCCTTTGGTGCCACTACCTAACACTCTTAATGTACATACAAAGGTTATACTGCTATAGCAAACACACAGACAGTGTAGATCTACACACATCTTATCACTACTCGCATACCAGAACTATTATTATACAATTAACTACAAACAATTAACGATTACACAGACAATTACACTTCACAATAATTATTAAACAATTTCCACTTGACTAACAATATATATAATACGAGAAAAACATAACTTAACAGTTAGTGTTACTTAAAACTAATATTAAACCTAACTTAATGTCCACTATGTTGGCCAAAGGTTATACTAATTTCTTAGTGAATCAGGTATTTCTGTCACCATAATGCAAGTTCCTGTATCATTGTTTAGCCACAAAGGTCTAGATGATGGCTTTAACTCTGCAGCACAAATCTTCATCAGTGGAGTCGTTCCTAACTCGTGGACACCTCATCTAAGTCTCTTCCTGTTGTTGAAAGGCCCCAACCACTTGGGTGCCAGTCCAGCTTGGAAGCCAAGCCAGTCCAGTTGGCTTGGAAGCCTTCAGACTTGTTGCTGAGAGCAGGGTTTCATCTCATGACTAGCTGACCAGGTTGATATTCACCTTTTCCTTCAACCTCCATATATTCAGCTTGTCTATGGGAACAATCTGCTGCTTCAGCCTGAATACATTGGCCATTGTTGCTGATGTTCTTCATGCCACTGCTGAGTGGTCTAATAATTATAATCTTCATTATTATTACTACCATTACCTTTTTCATTTTCATTTGTTTTACCCATATTTACTACTTCTTTAACACATTCATTACATTCAAATTCAACATTATTTTCATCTGCAACAATTTGTTCAGATTCATCTTCAACATTCAGTTCAGTTATTTCATTTGAATTTTTAACATTTTCATTATCTTCTGTATATTTATCATCTTTTAATTTTCCATTGACATCATTCAAAATAACTTCACATGATTTTAAATCTTCAGTAGACTTAATACCTTCTGTATTCCTGATTATTAATTTTTATCACTACTCTACCTAGGTATCACTTTATTGCTTCTCAAATCCATCACACCACTTATTTCACTAGTTTCACTACCACACTGTGAATGAGACGACACAAGATGGCTGAGATTCAATTGAATTTGTTGCTTTTCTTTTAACATTTGGAGTAACATTTTCATCTTTTTGACTACTGCTTGTTTCAGAAAAACCTGATGATGCCAATGTAATTTTACTTCTGGTATCTTGTTTAACTGGAGTCGACTGATTTAAAACTTTGTGTGAATTATTAAATTCTTTGAAGACTTCTGCTGTTTTCCCTAATTCATTCTTTAAATCATTACTTTGTAATGTAATTCGAACTGTAATTTCATTTTTAAATAGTTTGTTTTGAGCTTTCATTTCATTTTGATTTTTAATAAAATCGTTAAAAGGAGTTAATAATGATTGTAAGCTTACCGGTAGAGTCTCCATGGATCGTGAAAGTTCTGAAGTTTCTCAGTCAAATACTGCCTCATCTGGATTTCCATTTTCCACCAAACCTGATTCCCTGAGACAGAGAAACAAATCTGCCTTTGCTCCTGTAGTCAGTAACTGATACTGTAGAAGTAATTATTTCAATTCCGATTTAGTTAAGTCAGTAATTTTCTTCATTTTTTAAGTATTTTATTTCTTCAAAATCCTATCCTCTTCAGATAAATAATTATATTTCTTCCAAATCCTGTCCTGTCATGTTCGCCAATTGAAGTGAGAGAATGATTCGTATATAACAAGATATCTGACTTCCTCACAATTTCTTACAATTCTATCAAGATTGCTAATTATAATGAGAATATGATTTGTAAATAACCAACACGATATCAAACTTCTTCACAATAATTTATTTAACACAACAAACAAATACAACGTTTAACAAAATCTATACGAAACAATTTAAACTTTCACGCAGTACAATGGCAGTGTTACCTATCGGAAATATGATACACAAATGAGCCAAGTGAACAGTGTCCATGCCTAGCTATCTTCTTCACCATTAGTTGTACATCTAGAAAACACTAGAAAAGTCTATTTGCTTCTATTACTAATATCTGCATTATTTATAAATACAATTAATTCCAAACAATATAAATAATTTCATTATAAGACTAAACTTTATCAATGCAAATTGCAAAATAAAAATTCATTCTTCAGTAAAAATAATAGCACAAAGAACGATTCAACCTTACTGCTTCTAGCAGTTTCTATAAACATCTGGCAAATTTTAAATCCGATTACACACAACAAAGACTGAATTATTTAAATACTAATAAAATACAAATGAAATAATATTAACAAAATACCATAATTAAATATTATCAACATAAAAATTTAACAATGTTTATCATTTTAATTAGTTATAAATTTATTTTGTGGACTTCAGTATATATGGGGAGTTATAATAATTTTGATAAAAACATTGTACTACAACAGTGTTTATAAGAAGTAAAATGACTGCTGCACTTTTTTGTTAAATTATTTTATTTACATCCTTCAAAGATTAATTTCACATTCTGATGGATAACACACCACATGCGCACGCACACAGATGCACGCATGCATCTGCGCATATACACACACACTACGAGTTCCTTAGCCACCTGCTGAAACACAATTTTTTGGACGTAAAGTAGCAAAGGTAGAAAAACCAATTTTAATACCTATATGAGTTTTATTTAAACAGTTTATGTATCTCTTTCATATTAGCCAGCATTCATCTCAACTTTTTTGATGGTCCAACTTCATTGAAGAAGAGTAAGAATTGCCATTTTAAGAAGTCTATCTGTTGTACAATTAAATTTTCTTTCAACTGTACCAAGATTTCACTACCAGGTTCAACTTGAGACAAAGTCTCAGAATATTTTTAATTGAATAAGTTTAACTGAATATTTTTTCCCTCATTGATAACTCAATTGTTCCAATCTTTTAGCAGGATATGTTTTCCCTTGCAATATTTTAGGTAGTACAGGCTATTCCCCAATATTCCACTAGACTCTTGAGCCTGTCTAATGCATAATTCATTTCATCATAAAGGACTTCTTCACCATCATCTGCTTTATAACTAATTGAGGCATGTTTTTTTATAACATTTATCACAAATCTCTCAATCACTTGCTAAACTAGGATTTTTTTCTGTTATTCATGATGACACTTTTCTTAAGTTCATAGTAACATTATTATGACATACTTCTTGAAATAAATTACATTTATTATTGTAAAAAATTGCCATATTTCAAAAGAAACCTAAATTAAAAAAAACTGTTAAATACTACAACACTTAGCAATCAATAAATCAGCACTAAATATCTCGACTTCAGGGCAAGCATATTTGTACAGTGCTCAGGCTTTCTTACACCACGTTATTCACAAATAAATTAATATTTTAGGTCAAATTTAATATTTTTTACAAAAAACAATAGACAAGACATGACTAAATTGATGATATAGTAAGTTTCAATACATTCTGTCTTTTAATTTTTATTCATTACACTTAGTCATCACATTACATCATCATTGGTAATTTGATTGAGTGGAGATATAATATTTCTTATTACATGGCAAAACAATTGAGCAACATATTATTTATTATCTCATTAGTTTTAGTTTATTTTTGCAAGATACTTTATTTAACAAGTTCAGCCAACAAACAATTTTACAATCTCAAAATCCCCAAAAATATTTTTCTTAAAACATTAATGCATTTTTCCTTTTAATACCAATGCAATCCCAGTTTCGAATTTGCACAGCTATTTTATAATCTAATGCTGAATAAAATATATTTTTCATTATAAAAATTGACCTGTTTTTCTTTTTTCAGAAATTCAAGATCTCAAGTTAAAGACCTTGAAATACAGATTTATGTAAACATAAAATTGTTGTATCTCATATGAAAGAGCATCAAATAAGCTAAAGTTTATCATTCTAATAACAAAATTATGTCGACCTAACACTATTGTCGCAAGTCAAAATTTGCCATTTTCCAGCAAATATGAAGGCTTCTAAAAACAAAACGGTTAATAATAGAGATCAAAAAATCAATACTTTCTCATAACTTTACCGTCAGTTAATTCATATCAAATTTCATGAAAATCCCAGTCTGTCGGGTTGTGAATGGGTATCCACTTGGTTTATTTGATACGGAAATGACCCGTCACTGGCAAGGTGAACACCCAAAGCTGTCAAATATGGAGTAACGAAACTTTACAGCACATTCATGACAACCGTAAGGTCAAATTTTTTTTATCCTAAGCAAACCCGTTCTTCTTCCAGGAGGCAATCATAAACAGTGTTGTTTATTTGGACACCATTACTATCAGCAAGATGGCACATCACCTCATTACTGCCAACTCTAAGTTTCAAGATTTTCTTGATACTCAATTTCCAAATTGGTGGATTGATCATAAGGATCCAATTGCAGGGCCACCTTGCTCATTAGATTTGACCCTAGTAGATCTTTTCTTGTGGGGGTTTCATTAAAAATCAAGTTTATGTAACATCATTGATCTTGATGAGGTAGGACTTCTAATTAATCCCACAGCTGTACACTTCTCATAGTCGACGACTTGAGATTTTACAAGACTACACTTCATTCACATTCATCCTCTGACGCAATATCTTACAGTAGTTCAAAAAAAAAGAAAAAAAAGAAAGAGATAACGTCCAGCTTACTGGCTAGTCTGGAATGAAATCAACTTCAAGGTGGGATGTATGTTGCAATACAAGTGAAAGCCATATCAAATAAAAGTGAATGTGGGTGACATATTTCATAGAAAAATCTGTTTTTCTATGAAATGAGACCTCTATCGAATCTGTAAGTACCTCAATAAATTTGTATAAGCTTTTCAACCTTTATGAAGTCCTTTTTGAATTACCCAGTATACATCATGTAAATTAATAATTAAATCCCATCTTCATTACCACTTTCAAGAGCTAATCTCAATTATAAGTCATTTACTAAGTAACAATCAGGTAATTTTTAAAATTGCAAATATCCATATATTATGATAAGCACACCTTGCATTCGTTTCCTCTTCTTGGCCTGGGCAAAGCCAAGAGGCTGTTCATTAATATCCAGCAGCTTGATGCCACCATCTTTTCTTCCAGCTGGTGTACGAGGCAAGGAAGGCCGACTCAGTGAATTATTTACTGGTGTCCGGAAGCTTCCAGTCAATGCACGACTAGGTAATCCTTTTAAGGGTGCTGTAAAATAAAAATAAAAAATTGAATAAGAAATACCATTTTACATAAATGTATTTCTACTTATCAAATAATGTTAAAGTACACAGCAAATTATAAACTCTTAATCTTTATATTAAAAATCACGTTTTTTATTACATATATAGCAGATTTTGTTAACTAAAACTACTCAATAAAGTTAATATTTAACCAGTAATGCACAGAGCAAGTTATTAACACTTAAATTTTTTTAACTGGGTGCAATATTACTTGACATGGCGATTAGACTAAATAAAGTACCAGGATATTCAAGATATTAAAGCCGTTAAAGAATAATATCAACTGTATTTAAGATTTTCAACTAAAAGAACTCATTAACAAGATGTATGTAAGTGCTAAAACATCTGCTACCTATAAAGCATCAGAGAAAAATATACACTTTTTTAGTTCTGTGCCTCACTGAAATAGTGACACAATTTAAAAAATAACAGACACACAACTTTATAAAAGATTTCTATATAAAACAAAGCTCTAAATTATGTTTGATAAAGTAATTTTTATGAAGCAGCCATTAACCTTAAGAGGTAAAGAAACGAATGAAAAAATAAACGTAGTATTGGAGTGCTGGAATATTTTGTAAAAGAGACACAAAGATTTGGCCAACAGAAAATATAATATGAGAAAAATGATGAAAATGAACTTTCTTTCTATGATAAAACAATTACAATATTCAATAAAAAAATTCTCATGTATGATTGTTTGTACTCAGATATTATGAAGTAAAATTTGTACTACACACTATGTACATTTATTCTCACTGCATCATAATGAACTATTGTTATATATTAGTTAAATTTGTTTTATATAAAAATTTTAATTCTCTACAGCCTAGATTATTAAATATGATCCGTACACTTATAATCACTAATGACAATGATGTAATTTTTAAAATCTTACAAATCTAAAATATTTGTCAAATTATACAACTGAATTTATTGGAAAAAATATATATATATATATATTTTTTTTAATGAAAAATGTTTATGGAAGTTAGCTGTTGATTACCTTGACAAACATCTTCGAACGACACTTCATAATTCACACTAATGATGCCAAAGATCAGCACAGCAATTTAATACTAAAAAATCAACTTCTTTTTAGTATTTGGTGAAAATATTCAAATGGAATGTAGTAATTTTTCTAGATTTTCTTGGAGATGATTTTTAACATAACATGATATAATGTTATGCAAGAGTACATTAATTATGTAAACAATAGATAATACAAATTTTTAAAAAACTAGCAAATAATTTAAAAGGCAATAAAAAAAAGTAAATTTTTATTGTTAAACAAAAAAAAAATTAAACAATTTTCAGCTAAAACATGGTGATCTATATTTGGCTGAACATAACTGAAAAGCCGATACTGTTTAAAAATTAACATTGTAGTTATGAAGAGTTGAAATTAAAAATTAAGTTACAAACAAAAAATGACAGATTAAGATTTAGCATTCTTATAAATATTAGATACAGCCACATCATGATAGTAGTATCTGAGATACAAAACAGTCCCTACAACAGTGTAATCATTCTTAGTAACAATCATCTCATTCCATAGTTATTTGGGGCAGTGAGAGGTATAGTAGTTTTACATTTCTTTTATTGAACTGAAAATGCACATCAGTATATCACATACTTTGGAATTAAGGTGATATTTATTCCTATAAATGACAACTTCACACTTAATCTCTAGGATCTTTTGAATAGCAAATACCACTATTATTAGAGAAAGAAACTCTGACTAGTATGATTCTTGTACCTCAGGATCCTCAGATGTATTAGGGCCATAAGTAATAGCAAAAAAAGACATTTGTAAACAACAAATTATTTTACTGTTATGAAACAATGTATAATCTAATAATAGCCAATAAACCAAACATCAAAACTAAAACTATAATCTATAAATTACATAACAAAGAAAAAACTAACATAAAAAAGAGCAAAATAAAATTTATTATGCAACATACCTACACAGATACTTTTTTTTTATTGTACAATGTAAAGATTCTAAAAGTGAAATAAATAGGAAAAACAGAAGAAGTAATTATAATGATAAAAGAAAATATAACTTTCAAACAAAATTTTCACCACCTGAGATCTTGTAAAGAATAATTTTTAGGAATAAGAAATTATATACAAGTGTAAAATGGAAAGATTAACCAAGAAAGTAACTAAAATATAAAATTCCCTTCTACTTAATACTTTTTAATTAACTCTTAACTACTGAGAAAATATAATTTTCTGATATTCAAGAGCAAATCTCATTAATACTAACACACCCAAGCATAAAATAAACTCTGGATCGGCTTCAAACGACAGAATTAAAGACGTTAGATAATGCTTTGAAGAATAATTTGAACAATGGTACAATTTTATCTGTTATAAAGAATTGTGTTGGTCAGGATATTTCTAAAAACGTGTCTGTCGTAAACATCCTACATATTTTAAGAAATAAAACACAAATATCAAATTCACTAAACTTACAATTAAAATTGCACTCTTTGGGAGTTAAACATGATAGGAAGATCAAATTGAGGAAGGACTATAAATGAATGAAAATCCTCTGAAGAACTCCTTTCTGTCTTCAGTAAATAGTTAATAGAAAAATGAAAGAATATTCCTGTTTTTGAGACATCAAAAATTTTATAATTAAGAGGTGGTAATTAACTTACCTATCTCCTGTTTTGTTTCATGTAATATTTAATATGTCTCAAGTAATGTTTATAAGAACACATTTAAACAGCAAAGAAACAAACCGATTACATTTGCAGAAAACAGGAGAAGTGGTTTTTACTGTATACTCTTATTAAATTTAAGTTATTTCAGTAACAATAGATATTTTGGAAAAAGAATTATTTAATTTCCAGTAATTGTATCAAATTTTTAACATCAATAAACAGTTTTATACATAAAAATAAATAATGTCACCTTTTAAAAACTTAAAATGGATGATCGAAAAGAAAGAGTAAAGTTAATGAAACCAGAGATTAATTCAAAAACTTTGTTTATGTTGTGTACATAAAATCTCTACTTGAGAATACATTACCATCCCTTCCTGATAATAAATTAAAATGTTGTTACATTCCCAAAATACATATTTATGATAATTTTATCATTATAATACACTTTTGCATGCATATGTACATGAATTTCTTTGTATATATTTATTTACACATGGACAGAACATTTTAATTTACATAACTATTTTGACTAACACTATAGAAGGTTAATATTCAATTGAAGTCCATAAGAAACTTTAGTCACTACTTCAAGCCATTTACTGGTTTAACATAGTTAAAAACCAGGTTAAATTTTATCAAATACTGTTGGCAATACACACATGTTTCTTTTAAATAAATTATATATTATAGACCCATTAAATGTAATAACATCGTGTTGTAAAACCTTATAATGGTTTGCTGATTTATTAGGGAAATATTTCTATTTACTAAAGTAGTCTGGGATCAAAATGGTGCTAGTTCTCCTAAGAAGCAAGGTTTAGTCTTATGCTTTGTTTATTTTATAAATGAGTAACAATGAGACCAGAAAAAAAAGTAATTACACTAATGTAATTTAATAATGAAATTTGCTATTATAAAATTTTCATCTAATTATTTGTCTAATAAACAAAACTGAGGAAGTGGAAAATTTTCTACTTGCTAATAAATACATGTGCCATCTAACTCTAGGGAATTTAAATTCTGCTGAACTTTTTTAAAAAAAATATATATAAAAAGACGATTCTTAAATAGTCTTTTAGAAAAAGCACAACATTATCATGTATGTATCAAGGATATTTAATTTTAAATTAATAAACAATGTACTTTAATTTTTTAACATCTTTAAATTGAATTTTCATGGGTGCAGTTCAATGCCATACTGATTTGGATGGTTATTTATAAATTTCTTCCTGGTTCTTTGGAGACCTTTCTAAATAAATTATCTGATTCTTTAGAATCTTAAATTAATTTAATACAGCATCTGGCAATTTTAATAACAATTTTCCACAAAAATCTAATGTTGTAAGAACTGAGTAATAAACTCTGTTTGAAATAGCAAGATTTATTTCTAGTTTACCTTCAAAAATTATATTATCTCAATCATTTATAATAATACATTTACTACTGTGATTTTCAAGCTTTTAACATAGATTACAATTTTTCGGGCTATTATTTACAAAGCTTCTTTTATGACTATAAAAGAGATAACTAAAGATTTAATTAAAAAAAATCAAGAATCAGGCTTCCAAAATTTCTTAAGAAGACAAATTAATTATCTATAATACATCATAAAAATAAATGGCAAATTACCATTACAAGAAATTTATCGATGTTAGATGTTATTGAAATAGCATAAACTTAATTTAAATAAAAGTAATATTTTCACAATTTGTGAACACAACATAACATGACAATAGCATTAACTGGATGGAGGAAAATAAAGTGGTTGCAGTCTTTAGAATACATCATGAAACCAATTTTACTATCCACTCACTCTCTCTCTCTCACACCCCTGCCCCTTTCCACCCCCCCTTACCCAACCATATCCTATCTCTCTCACTCACCCTATCTCTTACTCTCTTCATCTCCCTCCATCCCTCCCTATCCCTTCCCTCCCACTCCCACCCCTCCCCCCACCATCACCTCACCCTCCCCCCTCTCTTATCATAATACTGTAAATCTATTTATTTTACTTCTCAGTTTAAAGTTATAAATTTATGCCCTATACTGTAACAATTTTCAGTTATGTATTTTATTAAATCGAACAAAATAGTTTATACATAACATTTGAGAAATAAGTGATGGGAAATAAATAAATTTAATTTTAATTATTTAAATATTTATCCAATAAATTACAAATTAATGTGTAATAAAGTTATAATATAAATTACAATTTGTAATAAATTTTTAATCTGTTTTATATACTTCATTTAAATACAAATGAAATCTGCATTTCATTTTGTCACTAAACTATTAATTTCATTATCTACAACAGAACAATTAATTTTATTTCAATCCCTATACCAAGTAAACATCTACCTCTATAAATTTAAAATTTTAATTATTTTATAAATTAATCTTTACACAAAATTTCTAAACAGTAGAAATCCCTTTTTAAGTACTCAATAATGCTGTAAGTGAAGAAATGTTTAATTAATTTCATAATATTTATTAAGGTAGTTCTGTCAACTTTTATCATTTATCAATAACAAATAAATAAACCACATAGAAAGCAAAAAGAAAGGATGTCTGAAGTACAATAAATTCAACCATTACTCTAGACCATAAAATAATTATTTTTCTCTTCAAGTATCGAAAAAGAATAGCACCCACGATAGACAATTTTGTGCCATTAAGATGAAAAAAAAAAAGCACAAAACTTCTGATGTACTGAAATATCGGCATAGTGAGGATTATTTGCTAGCTTAAACTTAACTTTCCAACAATCCGTTTAGTCTAAATATTAAAAGAATAGACATATATTCTAGAAATGTGTAGACGTCTAAAAATATATTTCTATTGATGGAATCTTCTGTTTCTTTATACCACTAATGTAATTCAATAGTTTCAATGCTTAACCATTTGATTTGTAAAATATACTGGCGATAGAGAATTAAAACACTAAAATCCAAATCAAAAAAAATAAAAACAAAGAAAAAGTGAGAGGACCACAAAAAATATGACAGTAATTCAGGCATTTCTAAGCAGATTTATACTGATAAACAAATTAGCTAATGCGTAATAAAAAGTAAAAAATAAACTAACAGTTCACAATGATCAGATAACATCTGATGCAAGAGGCACTTGAGATTCAAATATAAGGATCAAACAATAGCCAATTAGAAACATAAAAACAGAAATAATCCCCATAACATAATAAACAAAGAATAAACAGCTGCATCTTTAGAGATGATCTGTTCTTTAGAAATCATCTAACTATCGTTGGTTTATTATACTGTTCAACAAGTGTAAAAACCTTCCCTAATGCCATCTTCTTCTGCAAGTATAC
Organism: Zanna intricata; assembly: GCA_010016005.3. Taxonomy (NCBI): domain Eukaryota; kingdom Metazoa; phylum Arthropoda; class Insecta; order Hemiptera; family Fulgoridae; genus Zanna; species Zanna intricata. The sequence continues at coordinate 26,404 of JAAAKQ030201230.1, forward strand.
ACACTTATAACAACAGTAACTATAGGAAAACAAATTAACAGATAAAAAAATGCATATACAACAGTGAAAGTGAAAAAATTAGCTATCTTAAAAACATGCTGAAAATACATTCCCAATATTTCAGTCAACTCAAGAGATGTCGAAAAATTTTCAGTTACAAATTAAGAAACAAAATAAACAATGAAAAAAATAGAAATTAAAAATAATTATTAAAAAACTCAGTTAAAAGTAGCTAGAGTACTAAATATGATCCATACATAATTTACAAATACAAAAACTTTCAAGAATGTTGTAAAGAAATAACAAAACAGCAACAAATTTTTCTTTCAATAATAAATTTTAACAAAACAAATTGAAGATAAATAATAACAATTACCATTCAAAATAAGGAAACATTTTTGGAACAAGTGATTGACAGAAAACAATAATGATGACAGCCGTAAAACCATAAAAAACATGAAACGAAACTCAACAATAAATTAAAGAAAAAAAAAAGACAAAAGAACAAGACATCATCTCTTACTCTTGAAATGAAATGTTCTTGTAATTCAAACATCCTGAAGCAAAATGACTCACTAGTGTCTGTCATTTTCCTAGGCATGCCACGAGATCGTACAGGAACTGTAGGTGCGGTGCTTTTCTTCATATTGCTTTGTGCATCAACTGATTTCTGCAGTAATTCTGCTCTTAAGGCTGCTGATTTTGGCTTTCTCTTGAGGGTGAAGTGTTTAGGTGGAGCTGACTGTAAAAAAAGTAAAAAAAAACAAAAATAAATAAGTAAATAAGCTAATGAGCTTATGTTGTGCGCTGTAACAAAAACCTCCTTTATAAGCTAAAAATTCTACAAACTATAACAAAGATGTCATGGATGAGAGAGATTTAATTAGACAATAATTTTTGCTCAGCAAGATGTCAACTCAGTCCCTGTAGGATTGTGTAAAATTACAAAAAAAAAACAGTGAAGGTACCTACTCTGTATGTGCATATACAGACAGGATGATTCAAGAGGATAGGGCAAAACTTTGACAACTCAATCTAGAGGCTAAAAATAAGAAAAAAGTTCATATAAACATAGGTCAGAAAACGAATCGTTAGCAAGTTATACAGGGTGAAATATTTCGCCCAAGTTTCAGTTTCTCCGGTTAAATTAAGGCTTTCTGAAATTCTGGGAAAGTTAATTAAAGGGCAAATTCAATTGTTTCTTATGGTTTTTGAGCTGGAAAATAAGAAAAAAAAAATGTTCCCAGAACTGTATCTCTCTTAGTTTCTAAGATATCCCATGTAAAACACCAAAAAAAGGGTCAAAAAACATATTTTTTTACGTTTGACATACAATAACGTTAAATTGGCAATAAATCATACATCTTTTAAACATAAATTGTAGAAAATTTAATTATAAGAAGATTGATGTAAATAATGTCAACAGAAAACAAATCAAATTTTAAATATGTCGACTCTTATTAACAACAAAACAGATTAATTTTTAACAGATTGAAAAAACGTTTTTGTTATGCACAGTAGAAAAAGTAAAAAATGCCACTGTTGTGTTCAATGCACTTTTCAACGCGTTGTACTAGATTTTATGTTGCCAGTTTAACGGTATCTTTGCATTCCTTGAGTACGTACAGCTGCAGCGTTGAGAATACCAGTTATCAGTTCATCGCATGTGTCTGCTTTTTTGCTTGTACCTCATTTTTCAACCATCCCCACAAATAATAATCCAACGAAGTGAGGTCTGGGAATCTCGTTGGCCAATTAACTGGAACTCCACATCATATCCATTTACCAGCAAACTTTTCATCAAGACATTGCCTTACTTCATTAGTGAAATGTGTAGGAGCTCCATCAAGTAGGTAATACATTTCAATTCGTTTTGCTAAGGGGATATTTTCCAGCAATATAATAAACTCATTACGTAAAAATTCCAGATAATTTCTCCCTGACACAATGTTGTAGTATGAATGACCAATTAATTGGTCATCTATGATACCACACCAAACATTCACTGAAAATCGTTGCTGGAAATTTTTTTTCACTGTAGCATGTGGGTATTCTTCAGACCACTGATGCGCATTCCGTGTGTTGTTTATTCTGTTATGAGTGAAAGTAGCTTCATCTGAAAATAGTATAAATGGAATTTAATGTTGATTCCTATTAACCCACTGATAAAATTGCAGCCGGCTGGCGTAGTCACCAGGGAAGAGATGCTGCACTTTCTGAATATGAAAAGGATGCAATCCATTATTATTTATGTCCTCCATACTCTTCTTTGTGAAATATTGAGCTGTGTTGCAATTAATCATGTGCTCATTGCCGGACTACATTAAACCATCTGCAGAATGTTTTCACCTTCATCAGCACGATTTGCTTGTTGTTCAGATGAAATATGAGCGCTGGGAAGTGTACCATTCTCACAAGGATTATTAAAAATTCTAATAAACACTTTATGATTTGCTACAACACGACCAGAATACCTAAGTCGATATTTCATAACTGCTGCCACAGCACTTCCATTGCAAAATCCATCGATGAAAATCATGTTGGCATATTTGGCATTAGTGAAGATACGCAGCATTTTTCAAAACAAAACCAAACAGAATTTCACTTTTTTAACGGACTTGATTTTTATGCACTGTAAAGTAAACACAAAATTACACTTCTTAACAGTTTTCTGAAATTTTTACGATAAGAATTCGACGTAATACTGCAAACACAATTGATCAGCGAAAGATTATTTAACACATTACTACAATTAACTGACAACAATGAGTAGTATTTAAACAAATTGTGATGAAAAAAATCAGTGTTGCCAACTTGTTTTCTATAGGTTTAAAATTATTGTACCTACTAGACACTTCTGTTTTCTTTTTTTGTAACATTTTCTTTTAAGTTTTCGTCGGTTTTGTTGGTAATCAGTTGACATGTTTAAAAGTTTATTTGTTTTCTGTTGACATTATTTACATCAATCTTCTTATAATTAAATTCTCTACAATTTATATTTA
>JAAAKQ030201264.1:0-11837 GCA_010016005.3 Zanna intricata
TTCACATTCATACACATCATCCTCATTCATCCTCTGAAGTAATACCTTATGGTAGTTCCAGAGGCTAAACAGAAAAAGAAAGAAAGAAAAAAAAAAGATAAATTAACTATATTTACAACCTTTTACTTTGAAATGGAATTGGGAAATCTTTCACTTCCAAGTCGTATAAGTACAGAAGTCATTAATAGAAAATATTAGTTAAATTTAGTACATTAATTCTACACATAAAATACATAACACCAATAAAAACTCTAATATCTCTCAGCTCAATGCAATGTGACTAAACCTTTTAAAGTAAAATTAATTTTAATTTTTTTTCTAACATTTTATCATCTTTTGGTAAGAAAGTGAGCAGTAAGTTAATACATAAATTTTAATACTGTTTTGTTGTACTACCTTAGTACAACAAAAGTATACACATGTTATTTTTTCATTGCCACAATCATAATCACAGTTACAATTCTGAAAAAAATGACCACTATAAAGAATGAATTTTAAAACATTGGATGAGTAGAATTTAAAAATTAATAATAGATTAGAAAAGGTGGATATTCTATGTTTTCAGCACTTGTTAAGCAATTTTAACTCTACAATTTTAACTCTAAGTCTACAGTTTCAAAATAAAAAAAACATTACCAATCATAAGCCACACATAAGGAAACTCTTTTTGTAACTACAAACAATCATTAAAAGTAAAGAACTTACCGAAATCATGATTTCCAAAAACAGCACAATTAACTCCACAAGCATTAAGTACAATAGACATCTGCTCACCCTTTGTGAATGTGCTAACTGCAAACAAAAATTAGTGAAAGTTTATCTTAATGTTTAATGCAGGTCTAAAACAGATTTTTCAAGCTTTGAAAGGGAAATATAAATATAGTACAACAATGTTATCATTAACATTTCACACAGTGTATCAGTAACATTGTTACCGATACACTTTCCCTAAAAAAATGTATCCCAACAACAATTTCACCATTTCAATACCACTTTCTTTGACATGACATCCTTTGTACTTTATGGGATTTATTAACTTTATGCTTGAAACTTAAAAAAGAAATTTCTAATTTATTGCACATATGGATTAGCACTGGGCATTAACTGGCACTTATCACTATAAGTTTCTATGTGCCATCTCAATAACAGAAACAGATCTTACAAATTCTAATGCGGAAAGTTACACACACAGTGTCCCAATGACAACCAATATTTTAATTCAGAAAAAACTCACTTTTTGGTCAACAATATTTAACATTCTTATTGTATTGTAAATTACAATGTACGAGTTAAATATAGAATAATACGTCAACCAAATGATCGCCAAGTCTCTATTGGCAGACGTCCACTCTTTCAATAAAATTTTCAACTAAATATTCATAAGTCTGTAAGTCAATTTCTTCAACAGAGCAGCGAATTTTGATTATCAAGTCTAGGGATATCTGTGGATAATTAGCACAAACATTACTCTCCAGAAAAATATCTGTGGATAATAAGCACAAACATTACTCCCCAGAAAAAAAATTACAAAAAGTAATCACAAGATGATAGAGCTCACAATTTTGCTGGTCAGTTCTGAACTCCAAAACAAGAGCTTACACAACCTAGATCTGCAATAATTGGATGGTTTCATGTACTGTGTGTAAGGTTGCACCATCTATAAGAACCACATACTTCCATGTCTATTTCTTCCAATTCTGACAAAAAAATTCTCAAGTACTGCACAAAAATGTACAAAATTCACCATAATAGTAATAACAGCATCATTCTCAAAGAAATATGGTGTAATACCACCCAACCCATATAATATGGTAACAATATGGTGTACTCATCCAGCCCAAATTTAAACATCATATACCACTACACGCACCCAAAATGAATATCATATGATCACATTCCTCTGTTGTAAATAAGGACGGCATTAATTCAATGGCAAACTGATCATGTTCAAACTAAAATTCACACAAAATAATTGCAAACAGCAACGTTCACAGTACTCAGTTTACTTAATGTACCTTACAGAATGATTTGAAGACTAATACAGTATTGCGCATTGTTGATCAGCTACTATTTTATTGCAATTTAATCATAATTTTTCAAATAATTTACTGTATTTGTCATTAAAAAAAATTATCTAAGTAATTTCTCTTTTACAACTGCTGTAAAATTTCTGGTTTTTTTAAACCATAAATTTTGTTTTTAACAAATTTTTCAAAACACCAAAAAATAATTTGGTAATTTGGTTTTTAATACTTTTATGTACGAATGTAGTAAAGTACTGTTTCTAAATAAAATTCAAATCTTTTTAACTTTTCTTTGTTTTATTCAACTACTCTTAAACTATTTTGTTTATAATTAAATTTCCTACAATTTTTTTTTTTAATTTTATGTATTTATTACATATTTAACAAAGTTACTGTACGTCAAACATATAAAAACAATAACATCCTAACAATTTCAGTATGACCTCATTTCACCGAGGTAGCTCAAACCCAAGTCTTTTATTAACCATTAACTCGTAAACGAAGAATTATAGTACACTTGTAAATGTGAACTTTTTTCATTATTCCACAAGTAGAATAAATTATGAAAGATGCAGGAGGACTTCAGGGACATCCAGTATATTATATTAAATGATTCAAAAAGGTCATCATCTTTTAATTGAGAAATTAGGCAAATTTGAAGCACATCCAGATAAACAATACCATTTACATTGGTCAATTGCCTCCTGGAAGAACAGACCATACAATTTTTGCCTAGGACACAAAAACCTATTCTAACAAAAGTTGGGTGCCAAGAGTAAGAAGCCTACTAGGAGGCTTCCTACCGAACTTTCAACGAAAAGTACACTGAACTGAAGTTGCTGTCAGCAAATTGTGAAACAAAAAACACAGCAAGCACATTCTGTACCAGTAAATGTAACCATTTTTAACAACACTGGTGGCCAAAATTGATACTAATGAATTACACGAGTCAAAACTTGTGCTTTTCTATGAAATGAGATCTCAACTGAATCTCTGTGTTATCTAAATAGATTTTCATATGCTTTTCAAGTTCTATAGTCCTTTGTGAATCACCTGTAATATATTATGGATGTACCGAAAATAATTAAAATACATTAAATATATTAAAAAAAATATATAATTTCATTAAAAATATAATTTTCATTCAGTAACATATAAAAATTATTATACAATATACTAATTTAAAAAAAGGTTACTCACTAGTGATTTATAACAGTAAATTTTCATTGCTTTTTGAGAACTTAAAACACTTTCTTTTACCACAAATATTTTCTTACAACAATAAAAACGAATACCGGTATCTTATCTAACTTAAGACATAAGAAAGCTTGCATACTATGAAAACCATACCCTATCATTAATAAAGGCTTATTTAACTTGTAAAACAAAATAATGCAATGAAAAAACAATTCACAATGTATTTCAGAATCTAGAATTGTTACATGGAATTTGTCCACATTTGTCAAAAAAAAATTTAACAAGTGAATGGAAAACTGGAAAAAGCAATCTTTTATATTGCATAAAATCTAAAAGTTATTAACTTAGAAATTGTTCTAAAAATATTAACCATCAAATAAAATTACAAAACAGCAACACAATACTAACGCATGCTTGGAGAAAAAACATCTCCACTGAATAAAATCAAAGGATTCAGCTTTGAAAAACTTTTAACAGCTGTCACAAATCTAGCGGCTCCCCCAACCGGTTCATCCTTCTGTGGTTGAACATTGTAGACATCATTAAAATGAAGAATTGTAATCACTACAGACATGTTGCCACCAGACAAAGTATTAAGCGTTCGCCGACCGGCTTGACGAACTTCTAATGAAGCCTAGAACCAAAACAAAAAATTATAAAACAATGTAAAATAATGCATAACAATAAAAGTATAATAAAACATATCATGTAACAAAAAGAGAAACAACAAAAATAATTGCAAATGAACTTTTCCAACACAACACCCACATAATATAAATAATGACTTTACTTTTACAGTTTTAAAAGATAAAATGTCTTAAGCCCAATAATAAGTTAGTTAAGGAGCAAGGCTTGTGTAAGTTAGGCAAATCAGCCATAGAGGCAGTCAATAACTTAATATTCCATGACAAATAGGCACTGGTAACAAGGAAATTCAAATGTAATAAAAAAAAAAAAAAAGTTTCATTTACCTAGATTCCCCAGATTTCTACAAAAACACCAGACCTATCACAGGTTAACGTTTTCTGGATGAATTATATACTTTTTATCAACAATCAAGATCAGATTATTAAAACAATGTATATTATAAATAAGCTAATTATTAATATGTCTGCTACTCAACAGATAAAAAAGGAATTGCTCCATTATTTACCTAAAAGAACCACCAATACTGTACGGAGCAGTACCTTGCAAAAACTAGTAATATTAAAAAAAAAAGAAGTAAAACAATAAAATAAACACAATTAATTATTAACATTTAGAAACACCAACAAAAAAATCCATATTAGGGAGGGGAACATAGACTAATTTCTTTGATTAATTTATTAGAAACTAATTTCTGTAATCGACTTACCATTAATTAGTCGGACAGACTGTTCAAGTCGAGTGGACACGCAACAAATGTAATAGTTAGTCGAAGGCTTCGATTCTTCCACTAATATTAGTCGAGATCAGTAAATAATAATAAATAAGGCGCACCGATACGCAATTCACATGACGCCGGCTTTGCTCTTCATTGCGCAATTAATTTCAAATAAATCATTCTCTCCCATTATAAATATCCCAATACAGTTCCATCTTATCCGCGTAAATAGAAAGATGGTTTCTTATTAGTGGTAAACGATTATTTTTCAAAAATTGGTTCTTTCGATTCGATTATCACAAAGGTTTCGTAAAAATGAATCGTTCGTCAGATTCAACGCTTCCTTACCACCACTACCAGAACTGTAAACTCTTAATTCGAATACTCACTTTTTCCACCTATGTTTAGCGGGTCATCTCTCTTCATACTCCTGTTGGAATCAACTAAAGCATACCTACTAAATGCCTTTGATTCTTTTCTTTTCAACTCTTGATCGACTACATAAGAAAGATTGCAATGAATCGAATGGAATCGTCACGGAGAAACAATTGGTATCCTACAATTCATTATTAAGAATCGTTTTCACTCGCAAACATATTCTCGATTATTCGTTTAGTGTAAAGAAACGAACCGAAGGAACGACTCGATCATGATTCTTCTCATCACTATTTCGTATTTAGTGTAGCATATCTTATACTGTACGGTGTGTTCAATTATAATTTCCGTTATATATTTTCAGGACGGTAACAATCTTCAGCAATTATTTAAAAACTAAACTCATTATTTTATAATCATGTTTCGGTGTAGTTAATTAGGTACGGTACATGTAAACAAATTTTTCCTAAATGTAATATTATAAATTTTTTTTTTTTTTTTTTTAGTACTGTTTTACCTCCTGAACCACCGTTAAGGTATATCTTCAGAGGATGAGATGAATGAATTGTAGTGTGTGTGAAAAATGCCATGCCTGACCGGGATTCGAACCCGGGACCTCCGGATGAAAGACCGAGACGCTACCGCTCGGCCACGAAGGCCGGCTCGTAATATTATAAATTGGTCTGCCCCAACTCACCGGACTGATTTAGTGGTTAACACATCGCAAATCATCTGATTTCGAAGTCAGAGTTCTAAGATTCAAATCCTAGTAAAGGTAGTTACTTTTATACGGATTTTAATAATAGATCGTGGATAAGGGCGTTCTTTGGTAATTGGGTTTCAACTAATCACACTTCTCAGTAGTGGTCGACCTGAGATTGTACAAGACAACACTTCATTCACAAAAAGAAAATGGTGCTTAATCTAGTAGTAAATGTGCAATTTCACAATGTGATGGGCTACCAGATTTAATTAATTAAAGCATGTAGAAAATTATTGCTATAACTACTGCATTTGCTTTAATTCATTTCAAGCAAAATGTGGTTGCAGCTGATAAATTAACACTCGTAGTCACAAATGGGAGGTAAAAAGAATTAAAATTAAAAGCTGACATTGTTACAAGGAGAAAATCAACACTTGTGATGTTCGACAGGTTAACAAAACTGAAGGAATGCCTGTCAGCTGCACTTACAGCACTGCCAAAAAGTCCACAACCTACAACAAATTTTCAGTGAGATATTTTAACTGAATGTATAAATTTAAATTATTCAAGTTCATAACAGAGATATCTGCCAAAAATTATCCCACCTTATAACCCTTGTTAGAGGAATTGTGCATACAATTAATCAGAAAACTGTGATCAATAAGACTTAAATTCAGCCATAACTAATCGTATCTGAACGAACTACTTTCATAGGATTGAGCCGTAAACCATAATAAAAACCTTTTACAAAATATGGTATCATACATTAATTGACTATATAAGTAAATACATGAAACATGCCAAAAGAACCGTACCAAGAGGAAGAACCACAGAACTGTACTTTATATAAATGAAAAAGCAATAAAACAAAAATAATTGTTTTGTATTTGAAACATGATATCACTTTCCTAATACAACACAAAAAGGTACATTGCTTCATAAACAACAGTTACTCATGACTATGCTACTAGAAGATGACTAATCATGGTGTGCCAATGTTTCAAAAACAATAATATATAACAATGACGTGTGGGCTGATCATCCAAGCTTGCAGTTATGTGGTGGCTACTGTACATTTACATTATTTTGAGATTTATCTTCCCATTTCAGTGGGCTTGCCATGCCAATGCATGGCAAGCCAAGCACATTGTGCTTGGCTCAGTGAAGAATTAAACAAAAAACACTTTACTTCTCACTTTGTGAAACTTTGGCAAGGAAATCTTGTTTCTTGGGAACAGTTTTGGTTTAAGAAATATCTCAAGTCAAGTCACTTTTAAATATTTTGCTTAAAGCATCGAGCATATATAAATAAAATTGGACATAATGCAATGTCCAATGTTTTACCAGTTTCTATTTTGCCACCTCAAAGTTATACTTTTTTATTTGTCCATTCATTTATGGCATTCACTGTAAGGATAGAAATATTATATGAACAAGGTGCGAGAACTATACAACTCATTTTTTATAGCGGTAACCAATTGCACCTTGGGAGTGGACTATTGTGGAATGTGACCTTGACTCGTATTAGTTGCACATGAATCAGTGTCTTGCTGCTATGCCATTGCAGCCATGAAATTAAAATGAGTAGTGGTTTGTCAGGTTTTTCATTACCATTCAAAATTACTAACTGATGAGTTGAGCACAGAGAATCTGAATTAAACTTTGTAACATGTAAGCAGAGACTTTAAGGAAGATTCAAACAGCATTTGGTGATCAAGCTATGGAAGTTATACAAAATAAAGAAAAGTATGCAGTTTCCCACATCATTGAAAATCTGTCAAAAATTGTTCTGACAGTCTTCAATAAGCAAAAATCACAAAAAAAAAAAAAAATGGGAAAGTTCAGCAGATGGTAACAAATGATCACTGAATAACAATTAGAGCTTGCAGATGAAGAAGGAATTTCATCTGACTCAGTGCAATTGATAATAACGGAAGATCTTCAGATGCAGCAATATTTGTCCAAAAATCTCTCCTCATAAACAAAAGGAAAACCGACTGAAAATTGCCCTAACATGCTGGAATGTGCAAATAATGATCTTGATTTAATGAAAAAAATAATAACCAAAGATGAAACATGGGTCTAAGGCTATGGCCCTGAGAAACACAGTCATCCAATTGGATAATTCCAAGTTCTCCTTGGCAATCATGAAGCAATCTAAAGGTCACAGTGCATGTTGAGTCTTTTTTATTATCAAGGCATAGTTCAACATGCCTATGGTCCTCAAGGACAAACTGACAATAAATAGTTCTGGGTAACTACTTCTTTGAATAAGCGTTCCTGTTGTGTCATAAGAGGTCACAGCTCCAAAAAATGGCAATTCAAAAATTCAACACAATACTCCAATCCATGCAACACCAATTATCCAGAGATTCTTGGCAAAATATATGACTAAAAAACTTCAGCAGGCTCCTCCTTTCTCACCAGGTATGGGTCATTGCAATTTTTGGCTTTTTTTCTAAACTTAAAATTTTGTTTAAAGTAAAGAGATTTGAAGATAGGGAAGAGATCAAAGAAAATTAAGCGGGACTTACATATAGTATTCACAAAAATGATTCCAACAATAGAAACATCGCTGAGATAATTGTGTTATATCAGAAGAGTGATTGTTTGTTCTTCTTATTTCATATTAGATGAAGGATTATGGTCAGGATTTTTGTTGGTTAGTCATTATTTTTGTAGTTGGGTGCTGTTACTTGTTAGTTTGTTAGCATTCAGCGTTGCGAGCTGGATTCTCTCTTACTCTTCTATCAGTAGGTAGTAGTCAACTCACACCTTTGGAAAGGCAGGTACTTCTGCTTCCTTGGTAGGCCTTTGAGGAGAATTAATTGTTCAGTTCTTGGAAACTCCAAGGAGTGCCTCCAAAAGAGTGTGGTATAGGATTCTTCTTAAGGTGAGAAATCTTTGAAGGTTTAAATGTTCCAGAAGTATTTTTTTTATTAATCTCTCATTCTTTTACTTACTTTAATTAATGTTTTTATATTTAACTTATTAATATCAATTTACTGATAAATAATTGTTTGAAAATCATTGCATATAACTGCCGCAGTAAATACTGAAGCTTGGACTACGACATCTTATCTGAAGATGGGTCAATAGTAAACTATGGCATTTCCACCACTGGTCTTTACATCACTTACCAACTTCTCCTCACACTAGCAACTATAGTAGTATATCCCAAAGGTGACAAATTAATTTGTAATGGTAATTAAATAATTAATCCAAATTGCGAACAATTTTATAAATTTAGTTAGAACCCTTTCAAAATGAAATTATTCCATCATCAGGAACTCAAAAATGTGTTTTTTCAATTTTATTAAAACTAAAACTTCATAGTCTGTGTAAAATGTTTATTTAAGTTATATAATGGTGGTCATCATATGTTTAAAATTATGCAGATTTACGTCCTGTAACTGTAAATGTCTTCACTGTTATTACGTTATTATCATAATGGTGGTGACATTTACAATAACAGATGTAAGTCTACATAATTTTAAATATACAACGACCACCATTACATAATTTACAAAAAAAATTTTACACAGACTATGAAGTTTAGTTTTAATAAAATTGAAAAAAACATTTTTTCAAGTTTCTGATGATGGAATAATTTCAAAAACGCTCTAACTAAATTTATAAAATTGTAGATAAGTGAATTTAATTATATAATCATACAAACATTGCTTGATAATTAAATAATTATCAAGCAATGACCTAATTTGCAATGATTTGCACTATATCTAATTTTGATGTTACTATTAGTCACAAAAGATATTCTGTTAATTTGTTAATACAAATAAAATTATTTTTGCCTAATATTTTATAATATATTATTTTTGCCTAATATATAACTTTTCTTGCAACCAGTAGCACATATTACACATGCCAGGTTATAGGAGTAGGGGTTGAGGAGGCAAGTAGAGGCAGCTTGGAGGGAGGACTGCCTTTAGATTTTACATATACAATAGTACAATGCTTGTACCCAAACACTCAGTTAAGTTTTCACATGCAGAAGCAAAGAGCTTTCTTGTAAATAAAGCGATTACTTCTAAATATTTTCTAATTCTTCTGTTTATACTTTATAAGTGACTAAATATTTTGTCAGGAAAAAAGAAATGTTATGGTATATTTTTAAATATTATAAAAATGTAGGCCTATTCTCAATAAGTACTATACTTGCATTGCAGACAAACACTAAATTATAAATTAACTAACATTATAATTGTCTGACATATAAACATAATTTATAATCTATAATGTTTTATTTATTGTAAAAATAAACACGAACAAGCCACGTATTATAACTCAAGAAATGAATTATATCAAGAAGCAATATAGCTGTAATATTTACTTATATGTGTATTGTTTATAGTTTTCAAATACAAGCCACTACCATATGCAAGCCAATGTAAAAATATATAATATAAAAAATATATAAACCTATGTTGTTGAATGGTTGAATATAATCCAATTATCTAGTACTGTATTTGTTCATCCTATTACATTTATGCAAATTTTGTTTCTTTATATTTGAGTTTTCAGTGAGAAAGGCAACCACATACTGTAATTGGTTATTATATTTAATGTTTTATAATTGTGTGTGAACTTATATCTACTGTAAAAAACAAAGAAAACTAAAACGGCAAATCCGGAAAATAAAAAATAGTGTATGAGTTTATGTAACAGGAAGTTGATTGGTTCCCAAAGTCTAAAAAAAAAAAGTTAAACAAATCTGATTCACACTAAAAAATGAGAAGAAAGAACAGCAGCTTCATGTGGGGTGTCGCGATCCAAAGAATGAGAAAAAAGATAAAGTGGTTACTAAAAAGATTAGCTGAAAATCCAGCAGAAGACTTCTTTCTCTACTTCAATGAAATACAAACCCCGTGAAATGCCTGCAACAAGATTAGATGACTTTTACAAGTGTGTGGCGAGACGAACTACAAAAAAAATTCATCAGCAACTGCTAACGGTGAAAAAAGGTTAGCACATAAGGATGCCATTGGTTATTCAGGAAAAGATACCAGTTTGGGAAAATAAAAAAAATTGGACGTTAGGTGGAAAGAAAAAAAACAGGAAGGTTTTCACTGTGCAACATGACAACAGGTTTAAGTGTACTCAATATCTGACTGCCGTAAAAAAAATTTTAAACCAAAAATAAGCTGATAGTGTATCTCAATGAGTCATGTATATTATATTCTCACATAACAAATACATCATGGTGTAGTAATTCTGGAGGCAGGCTGGAAGATCCTATTTCAAAAGGCAGCAGATTTATTACATTGCACACCAGAGGAGAAACGAGTTCTATACCAAATGCCTTGGCAGCAAGATTAAAAAAATGGCGATTACCAGAGGTGAAATAAAAGCGGAAAATTACTTAAAATGTACGTTACAGATGTTAATTTCAAACCTTCCCTTTAAAATGGTCGGAAATTTTGTATTAATTTCTATCAACACGCCGTTATAGAAAACTCATAGAATGCCAATTCAAGAAAAGATGATAAAGTGGTTGCATTCTGTTTCTCATTCTTCCTCGATGCTGAAACCATAGTTCCATGAACTGGTACCTGTTTGTTTTTTATTTCATATTAAGTGAAGGAAAAGGTCAGGATTTTTGTTAGTTAGTTATTTATTTTTTGAATTTGTCGAAATTTCATATATAGCTGTTTATTTTGAACAGCTGTTGTAACATTGGCAATGGTTTGTTTGTTTATGTTCTGTGATGACAGTATTTATTTTTATTGTATGTTTATTAGTATGCCCACTTCATTTTCAATCAGTTTTTGTAGTTTGGTAATTGGTGTACATTGGTGGTTTGTTAACTTAGTTCTGGTTGGGTTATGTTATCATTGTTTTTATTTAATGTTTCATTTTGTCAGTACTGTTTTTGTTTCTACTTCCATATGTTACCAGTCTCTTTTTCTGTTTAGCCTCCAGAACCATCATATGGTAGTACTTCAGACAATGAATGAATGTGAATAAAGTGTGGTCTTGTATAGTCTCAGGTTAACCAATCCTACCCGCCGGGTTGTTCTAGTGGTTAACGCGACATCGCAAATCAGCTGATTTCGAAGTCGAGAGTTCTAAGGTTCAAGTCCTTGTAAAGATAAAAATTTTTATACGGATTTGAATACTAGATCGTGGATACCGGTGTTCTTTGGTGGTTGGGTTT
>JAAAKQ030201274.1:0-11837 GCA_010016005.3 Zanna intricata
CTTTTAATTAATGTATTTTCGAATTATTGCTGATATGTGGAACAAAAATTATTTTTTCCAATTGTACCTTAATAGTGGCATGTGTTACGAATATTGATATCTTAACTGGTAATAAATTTATTTATTTTTTTAATAAAGAAGTTGGAGTAAATGTATGAATTAAAGTATCAATAAAATTAAATACTTTTAGAATATTGTACAGATTATGTCAGTGTGAAATTAGTTATAAAATTATAATATGCATTATTATTTAAAGCTTTTGTTATAAAAATTGCAACAAAACATGAAAACTAAAAGTAAACCAAATTTACATAAACCAGTTTTATGGTTTTATGTTAAGGGGCTAGCGTGTGTTAATATTTTTATAAAAAATAGCGACTTCCCAAACTTATGAGTTACAAGTGTATGATTTTATATTTATCTACAGTTTCTGCTTCTAATGGATGTAATATTAATATTGGTATTTTGTTTCATCATGATACATACAGCAAGTTAAATTTGTTTATAATTATATTTACTATGAGATAAATTTACAAAATTAATCACGCTCACTTAATCTTTGGATCGGAGAGGATCTTAGCGTGAAAGTTAAATAAACGTAATATAATAATAATAAATTCTTTGTATACAAAAATCAAGACCCAATCAAAAAATTATACTTTGAAAGGGTATAATAAATCTTGTAGGAATATAATTAATTCTGAATTACAAGTTAAAGATGTCTATTATAGGAGTTTACTGATTTATATTTGTGGTGAATCAAGAAAAACTAGAGAATATTGAATAAACTATCTATTAGAGGGAAAGAAGTAAAGAGTTTAGTTGAAATAGAAGATGCTGATAATAAAAGATAATTGGTTCCAAGTCAAAATAGTATTAATTCAAATGATGTATTCATTATTTTTATTTTTGTATTCCTTATAAGAAGCATATGCTCTGAAGAATTTCCTTCTTGCTAAAATCAAGCAATGGTATAAGGTTTATCAAGAAAGAAGCGAAACAGGAATTTGAAAATTATTGTTTTTATTATAGATTGAGTTAGTTACTTAAACTTTTTAAATAATTTTAAAAATGTACTAAATTGAATATACTAAATCGGATGACTCTTGACATTATATATCAGCGAACATTTTTTTTTTTTTTTTTTTTTAAGCACAAAGAGTTTAAGCACAAAACATGAGTAATAATATCTTTAAAGAAAGATCTCTAATTTATTGAATTACTTATACTTCAACTTTTACATTAACAACTTTAAAGTTTAATATTTTGAACAACTTTTTTAAATAATTTCGCACGAGATTGTAATTAGTTTTACTATTTTATGGTAACTGTTACTACATTATTCATTAGATTGAAGTGTATCTAGAATCAACTTTTCTTTTAAAGTATTTTTAAATTGTAGAAATTTACTTTTAATGAATTTATTTTCGAATTATTACTGATATTTGGAACAAAAATTATTAACAACTTTTACATTTTTTTTTTTTAACTTTATTGAATTACTTATTTCTTTCTATTTTTTTTTTTATTACCTTATTTTTTTGTTGAATTGATATACCGTATTTGTCTATAATTTTTCCAGGAGATTGTTTGGTAGTTGCATGCTTGAGTATTCCTTAGAGTATTTTTACGTGTTATCTCGGTAGCAGAATTCCGTATGTTAGAGTGGACAATGTTGTAAATTCATTAAAAATTAAGAGATTGGGTGCAATTTTGAAGCAAATTCTATTATTTTAATTAATCAGTTTATGTAAACTATTGTTTAAAACAGTTTTTAATATAGCCGATTCACAGATTTTCAATCAGAATAAATATGAAGATTTAGTTCGAGTGAATTAGTTATTTACTAAACGTTCTCGTAACCAGCAAAATGTATGATATTTTTGTGGGAGAAAATACTTTTCAAGGATAGAACAACGATTGATCATTACCTTAACCGTATTAGAATATATCGCCTAACCTTATTTATTAACTGAGAAATCTTAGTTTTGAAAATTCAAAAACCTTAAATGGATTTAAGGATTTTTGAATTCAGCTTTAGAATTGAGAATTGCATTAAGTATGTTGACGGAACTCTTCATGGCTGTGTTTAAAAAATTCTGCATATCCATAATTAGTGAATTTAGTTTCGTATATTCTTAACATTCTCCGGATAACAACAACAGTCTTTCTGTACTGTTTTAATGTATACATATATACGTACTGTTATTACACAGAAAGAGAGAAAAAGAGAGGGAGAAAGATAGAAAAGTGGAATCAACGTCTTTATATACATATTGATGTAAACGTATATGCGTAGTATACAGAAAGAGAGAAAAAGGGAGACTAAAGGAAGAGAAGTGTATTGAGAATCACCGACGGATCATCAATGTTTTTTCTCCCACCTCTCATTCCGTATATATTTTACGTATATATGTATAAATTCTTGCTCCATGTTCTTTCCTATATATATGCTTAGCGTCTCGTGACAATTTTTGATTATGAATCAGCTATCTTTTTCTCCATGTAAAAGTTTATCACAAAAGTGTCTGGCAAAACGCGTCAACAATCAAATTTTTACAATGTTTTGTTAAGTTTTGCTCCATTTTTTTTTTTTTTTTATTAATAGATGTAAATTTGAAGACAATTCTAAAGCAATAAAACAATATTTCTTTTTTAGTTACATTTGTAGTTAAGGAAATAAAATATAAATGAAAATCATTTATAATCTATCTTTTATCTTATAAAAGTTTAATAAAGGGCTCGGTGATTTCGTAAATAATTCATTGGAGGAGCCTATGAGTTTAGTTATAATAGTAAGTATTTAAACTCTTTCTTTCTAGTAAACAGAACTACTATTTTATCAGTATAAATTTCGGAAAAAAAAATAATCCGTATAATCAAATCGAAATCAGCTCCGATGTCCCAATCATATTAAAAAATTATTCAGATAATTTCTAAGATAAATCCTTATGATTGTAAGGTACATCATATGGATGTACCATACAATCTTTTATGGAAACAAATGCTTACTATTAAAAAAAAAAAAAAAGGTTGGGAAAAATTAGAAACTATAATGTTTGCGCAGCAAGTTAATTGAACAAGTTTAAATCTCCTTCCTAATTTCAAAGTTTCTTTGCTTTATTTCGTATTGTACATTATTAGAGTTTTTGTTATAAAAGTATATATGTAAGAAAAATATTATCTTTGGAGATAGAATAAACTCTCCGCTTTTGCAATTTACTAGCATTCATTTTTTTTTTAAATTGGAAACATTTTCTATTTCGTTATCCTTATAAATGGGATATGAGAGAAATTAAGATTATTTTATTATAAGTAGGTATGTTAGAAGTATTTTCTTTTCAGCGTCATTAGTATGAGTGATTAGAAACAACTGGGAAATTGTTTCTAATCATCAAATGGAGATTTGAGATAATAATGTTATTCTGCACTAATTTTATTCACTCTTAACAGCTACAGGTTTAACACCTGCTATCTTCCCTCTGTTTATTTATAAGAAAAATGCCAAGCCCGGCTACTATTCCAAGCCAAAACCATTCCATCTCGGATATTAATTTCAAAGTTTAACTTACTATTTCAGTATAACTATAGTTCATAATTAATAACAGATATATTTTTTGCTGTATACTATTCACAACCCATATTATTTCATAATTTCTTCACACCCCTTCCAAATATAGTACAACATCATTGTACCCTGACATTGAAAAAATCCGTTTTTAATATTTTACCTTAATCCAAAAATATTCACTATTTATTTAAAAAAATTATGGCATTTCATTTTTACACAGTGGTTTTTCAGGTAAATTTCTTTTCAAAATAAAGACTATTATCCATTTTCCATAGATTTACAAGTAGATATTTTTCTCACTTTACCCAAGATATTATAAATATATTTATTTCCTGTTCTTCCTGGGCCGGATTTAATCCAGACTAGATGTTCAGGAAAAGTCTTATTCTTCAAGAATACATTTACATTTCATAAGCTCAACGAATTAGAAGCTCAAAAAGAATTATAAGCTTTTCAAAAAGAAGAATTAATGAATAAATCAAATGTTTATTCTCTCCTTAGGTTAATCTTTGATATTGATATTTTTTGTATTATGTTTTATATCTCTACAGAATGTTAAACTCTTTCAGATTATATATATATTATTGGTTTAAAAAAAAAATAATAATTTTTACTAAACAAATTATTGAGTTGATTTAATTGATTCCTAGATTTATTTGAACTGGATATAAGTAATAAATTATCTTACTTCAATTAAAGAAGGCAATTATTTCTATTCAATTTTTTTTTTATACATTATACATTACCATTTCGCAATACTAATTTTTCTATTTTTTTAAACCATTTCTAGCTATTGAGCTTCTAAATATCGAAATGAAGATTTTTACAATTATCGACTCTTTGATAGTGTTTATTAACTTGAAGGTTAAATCTTGTCTTAACTGTAGTGAAAAAATTAGCAATAGCTAGTAAAACATAGTTTGTTTTTGCTCAATATATTTATTATAAATGTAACAAACTCCCTGCTAAGATTTCTTTGGAAAAAGTAATAATGCACGTTTTTTTCACTTGATCTAGTTTGACAAAAAGTATGTCGTATGTGTCACGTGCAAATTTCCTTATCAATATCATCCCATCAAAGATGTTCCCATCAGGGTTGATGAAAAATTTCATTTTTAATCAACCCTTTTTACCTTTCAAAGGTTTTAATATCTGTTCGTCCTTCCACAATGAAATTACGAAACTCCAGTTTTCTTATTACTTTACCGATTTAATTTTAAACCCTCTGAGGAAAAATGTCTTTTTTTAGTATTTGTCTTTAAACATCTATAATTTGAATTTTACTAAACATCCAATTCAGCATATTTGTTTCACGTATTATACATATATCTCCGTGGTGGAATGATAGTATCTCTGTCTTTCATGCAGTAAGTCGTGGCTACAAATTCGTCAGCTTTGAAATTTTTCATACTCTTAAAAGAAGGAATAAATAACAAGAAAAGGCATCACGACATGAAGCTGTTCCTCTTTACTGCTGTCTTATTTTAGTACATATCAACTGCATATTAATGTTGATATATTTTTTTATATCAATTATTTTATAATTTGATATTTTTTTATTTTTTCTTTAAACGTTTGTTTTAAAAGTATTACTAAAATATTCGTAAAGATTTTTGGATGGAGAATTATATAAATTAAAAATAAATGAACTTAAATAGATAATGAAACTATAATACACAAATATAGTTTTATTAAATTGAGCTCTAAACTGTTTACAAATATTAATTCCTAGTCTTTTTTTAATTCCTTTTCAAAAAAAAAAATAAAATAATCTTAGCAGGAGAATTGAAAGGGATGGTTATTTCTATAGACTGACTTATTTTTAGTATCTGGAATTTCCATATTTAGTCATATAAATTATACCAATTTCAATTACACTTTGATTGCCGACCTCCGTGGCACGAGTGGTAGCGTCTCGGCCTTTCATCCGGAGGTCCAGGGTTCAAATCCCGGTCAGGCATGGCATTTTTCACATACGCTACAATTCATTAATATCATCATCTGACGAAATACCTTAACGGTGGTTCCGGAGGTTAAACAAAAAAAAAAATTACACTTTGATTAATCGAAATCTTATTTAAACAATTAAAGACTCATTCTGTTTGAATGTAAACGCTTATAATTTTAGTTAACAAATAAACAAAACAAACATACACACACCATGTTACTGAGAAATTAACAATAAACAAAATTTATATGGCCAGCAATGTGAACCATTTTAAATATTAAAATTATAAAAATTCTAACTTATTATTAATTAGAACTTTTTTTTTCTTAATTTATTACATCTAAGTTCTTCAAGATTATTATGGTTGAAAAAAATATGAGTTTATAGTTTATTTTTTCTATTATTTTATGTATGGTATCTACTTCCAAAATTTGTCAGAACACAATATAATGCAGTATAATTTTTTAATAGAAAGCAATTCATAATTAAATGTTACAATCATTTACCATCATTATTATGGCTCTTAATCGCAAAAAATTCCTGAATTACGATAGTGAGACTTTCTTTCTCTGTGAATAATTAAGTTCGCTATGCTTTAATCCTCTGTGGTAAACATAGTGAAGATAGATCAGCATGTCTGTCGTTTTATTATTTAATGCGCAACAGAATGTTTGGCTCTATACAGAATGCTACAAGAAACATTCTCAGTTTTTCTTCTACGTTTTTAAGTTGACACAATATGATTGTTACGCTGAAAATGATTTTAAAAAAATGACTAAAAATTATTTTAATATTGGCAATTTTTTTATTCTTTATATATATATATAAAAACCTTTTATGTTACATCAAATTATGCACAACCGTGATTACAGCGTAAGCCTATCTATGTTTAATTCTTCTTGGTTACCGGGAAAATTTTTGAAAGATAGGGAACGAAAACTTCCAATAATTACGTTCTCAGTTGTATTCTCTGCACATATTTCAATGAGGAAAATGAAATTGATAAATAATTCGTGAAAACTACTCCGCACCATTTCTGGATTTAGAACCATATACATATTATCTATTAACTATTTTTTATTTATTATCTATTTTTCTTTTTTTTAATGAATTTATCTCGTAACCTCTGCTTTCAAAAAAAAGGAACTTAATTTTTTTCTTTGCGAAATTTAATGTTATAAAGTAGAGTGTTACCTCCAGGAGTACGAAATGTGCTCGAGTTTAAAGAACTTTAAATTTATAAAAACTCTTAAATTACGTTTATTAATATTTTAGATTATAATAATTAAAATTAAAAAAGATAGACTTTAAATCCTACGAAAGACATTTGCACTATAATATTGAACTTGCTATTGTTATTTTACTATAATTACAAAAATTATATATTTTATTGTATATTATTTCAAATTGACTCATCTATGAGTAATTTAGATCAAGTTATTTCCGTGAATTGTTCTTTCCCTTCTGAGGTAGCGTTCCTACTTTTTCCCGTCATCTAAATAAAATTATATTCTATTTTAAAATTAACTATTATTGACTTAATTAATAATTAACTTTCAGCCGGCTTCCGTGGCTGAGTGGTTGCGTCTCAGCCTTTCATCCGGAGGTCCCGGGTTCGAATCCCGGTCAGGCGTGGCATTTTTGACACACGCTACAACTCATTCATCCCATCCTCTGAAGATATACTTTAATGGTGGTTCCGGAGATTAAAAAAAAAAAAAAAATTAACTTTTACTTTAATTATATTTCTATTTTACTTAATTTAAATTTCTTTTAATAAATTGTTTAACAAACGATCGATTTACGGCTGAGACAGACTCATATCAATCGAAACAAATAAAAACATGAAATAAATGTGACCATTCATTTAATTAAATAATTTTATTGCCAAAACCTTATGAATTAATTTATTAAGAAAATAATAATATGAAATAACTGTTGATATACCACAACTGCATTCTAACACTAACAATACTGGAATAAAGAAACGTTAATCGAAACATAAGATATACGTTACTTAGTACATTTCTTTTGCTTATAAATTAATTTCTATTAACTGCTCTTTCAATTTTTATCACAAAATAGCTATAAACTAATAAATTCTGATATTATTTTAAGTCTATGCAGTAGTGCAAACAAAAAAATTGTGTTTTGATCATCATTTTACTGAATTCCTTGATATCTCATTGCAGATTCTGATCCTACCACAACACAATATACGAACTCACCATTTTATTTCTCTTAGGTCTCTTTACTACTCATTTTATTCTTACATTTAATACTATTATTTCTTTTACTTAATTTAAATTTTCAAACTTATCTATTATTTTTGTATTAATTTGAGATTTTTATAATTAAAAATAATACCGTTAATTCATAAACATTTAAAAGGTTAACATTTTTAGTTTATCCTTTTTTATATTGTCTGACATTACATTTAGAAGAAGAAGCATGAATTTTACAAGAAAGACAGTGTTTTAACACAAAGGTACAATTTTTGTTTTTGAATTTTGTTGTAAAGTAGTACTGAATTTTGTGGGTAAGAGGAAGAAGGATGTCCAAGGTCTCATCTAGGATGCTTCCTTCCTTCCTTACGTAACGGTAAATGCTCCTGCAATAACCGTAAATCCAGGGCAAAGTGTTTTTAATCTCCTTCCACCTGCAGGACCGTCCATTGCCCATATTAAAGACCTCGTCTTCCATCCTTCTCTATTACTGTATAGTATATTCTACTTAAAACCACGAACCAGATTTATTTCCCAAAAAGTGATTTTAATATATCTCTGATAACGTTTATACCTTTTGAAAATAAATTATAAAATTCATTACATACATTCGAAATATTTTGTTTTTTTGGCATGTTTATGAAATGTAAACTTCACGAAATAACATACTCATCATCAATTTCTATCAACATTCGTTAATTTCAGTGAATCATTTATTTTGTTTTACTAACTTAAAAAAATTTACTAAACAAAAAAAATTAATCTGTTACTTTACTATTCCTTCTTTTCTTATACACTAATAAAAATACATTTCTTGATCTCATGCTTATTTTAAAAATCTTTAAAAAGCTAAAACATAATTTGTCCAAAAATTTTGTCTCTAGGCTCACTTTGAAACAATCGCACTAAAAATAGTTCAATCTAATCTTAGACAGACATATACGTTGTTAGGTCTTCCATTGTACCGTGATAAAGATGCATAAATTCCCATTTCGCGGAGTGAACGTTATAGGTACCTTACCTCAAAGTACTCAAATTAAAGGAAAAAAGATTAAGTATAGGGAAGAAAGGAGATATAATAATAAACCATAAAGAAACTTTTTAATGAAATGTTATTTTCTGAAAAATAGTTTGTTCCCCTTAATGATTTCCGTTATAATTCCACTTTTTAAGAAAATCAACGTATTTTTAATGAATAGTCTCTTAATATTTTATAAGTACATGGATATCATAATTTTTACACTTTCTGTTTAGGGAAAGCTATAGCTTTAGAAAGGAAAGTATTGTAATGGGTCCAATTTGGGCGTATGCGGTTATCGCCGGATCTTTACGTTTTGATACCTAAGGAACCCAAAAAAACTGGATGAAAAATTTCCGGATGTTTGTATATACGAGTGTGTCAGGTGGCTCACGCTAAACATCTTATAACTCTAGAATCACTGGACCGATTTTGACCACACTCGGTCTGGTTATTTCTATTTAAGGGGCATCGATGCCATTAAATTTTCAACTTAAAAGGTGGTGAGATTGTAAAGCAAAGTCACCCTCAGTATCTCGATATTTCGCCTATTTAAGGTCTTATTTTTCTTAGGCACATTTGCTAACAATTAAAAAATAATATATAAAAAAAATTTTTTTTGCAAAATCGTACGCTCACTCATAAAAAGAGTTTTAAATAAACTAATGACTAAGTGGGTATACTGTATCAGTAATACTCCTTCTCACTCCAAGGAGCGTTAGTGTAACACTAACTTACGGCTGCTGTAGTTGAGCCGTCATAATTAAATAAATTAATATTATTTAAGGTGTAAAAAAGTATTTAAACGGCCGTTAGTACCGTCACAATGCACGAGTGAAATACGGTATGCGTCGGTGCTTTAGTTAGAATCATTGATTAAAAAAATATTATTGATTAAAAACTTTCTTCCCAAGTTTTATATTTTAAAGTTTTTGAATAAACTATTATTATTATTATTTTTTTTTAATAATAAGCGCAAATAATTCGGTGTTTCTTTCATAAAATTATTTAACTAGATATACTTACCTATGGGTTAATAACATGATATGAAGTGTTTTCTTAAACATTTTTATTTTATTTATCTATTTATTGTTTTAAAATTTAAGTAAGCTAATAGGATGACAGATTTCTTTAAATACAATAACACAAATCATTTTTATAAAGAAAAGTTTTTATACATAGACGCGTGTTGCAGTGTTATAAACGATTGTAACGGAAAATACTAAAGCTATGTATTCTATCACCTTGAAAAACTTTATTCTGTAGTGAAATAAATGACAACGGTTTTTCTGTAAAGAAAACAAAAATATTTTACAGGAATATGAAGCAGTTATTCCTTAGAGAAATGAATCAAAAAAATGGGTTGACTACTGATTTGTATACCATAGAGTTTATTTTAATAGAATAAAACCCCAACCCCTTAAGTCGATTTAAACAAACATTGTAGTTGTAAATAAAGGTAGAAAAAATTATTTTTATGAAAAGAAACATAAAAAGTACAACATTGAAAGGATTCAACATAAGAGATAAAGACTATTCTTTATAACATCACCTCATGAAAACCAAATTATAAAAATCGAACAGTTATTATTATTATTATTATTATTAAAACATCTTACGTTTAATACTTTCAGAAGATTACGAAAACAATATAAAAAGTAAAAAGTCAGATTTTAAACAAATTCTTATATAAATATTTTATTCTTTCTCAAAATCATCCTGATCCATAGGAGAAGACACCCATTTCACGGGTGACATGGTGATCGGTGTGACGGTCTCTATCACCACGCCACTCCCTCTGTACCTAACACTGATGGGCATTACCGGAGGTCATCTTCAAAATATCTCTCAGCCTTGTTCTTGCCTCAGTCACGATGCCACCGATGTGAATTCCATATATGATTTTCCCATCGGTGTACTACTACATACTAGATAATTCTATAAAAACAAAGTTCTTCTAGTTGTCTGTTCTGTCTTAAACAAGTCTGAACTCAATAGACAACTAGAAGGAACTAAACTTATAACAATCCACCCGAAATAGGAAAAAGTTGAGTTCAAGTAATTTTAGTGCAAAACATACACGAAAACAAAAATAAAATAAAGAAAATATAAAACCAAAAACAACAAAAACATGTAGGAGAAGGCAAATCTAAGCCAAACCTTAAACTCCTTCGGTAATCCTTTCCCTTGCCAAGTAACTTATGAAATTCTCAACGATCTCGGCCCGGTCCTTACAGTTTACACGGATATCTAAGCCGACCCAATAATATCGTGCCGGCAAATAGTCTCCGTGCGGATTAGCTTGTACTTGGGCACACATAAAGAGCAGGGTAGGCTTCGTCCAACTGTCCACAGTTTGGACAGTTGGGCTCAATTGTCGACAGTTGAACCTTGTTAGGGTGTACCCATGAGGCACCTCGCAAACCAACAACATCTGGAAAGATATCTTGCGTGTAAATCTCTGTTCCATCCCATTCTGGCCTGCCACAAAGCATTACCATGTTGTTCAATTTCCCGCATTTTCTCTGAAGTCAACTCGCCGGACGCTTTAGCAACATAAGGCTGTTGGTTCTCAGATGCAATCAAATCTATCGGTTTCAGGCCTGAAATCATCAAATTTCTTCCCATGAAATCGTACGCTAACCATCTGTTACAGTTAAAAATAGGGTGAATAAGCCCTTATGTAGGATACTCATGGTCTTGATATTAAGAGCCCAAACAGGATTGAACATACATCGTGTTCCAAAAAAGGCAATATAAGCCTTCCCCGTGACGTACACAAGATGCTTCTTAAATTGCAATTTCTAATCAAGAAACGCCCCGAGGTACTTTTGAACCTGAAAATACTTGATATGGTGACCTGACATCGAAACAAGTACTTGCCGACTCATTGCCAAACGGCGTTTGAGTAGCATCATCGTGGTCTTCTAACATCATCTTTTGTTGATGACCCCAAAGCTCAAGTATCCTGCAAGCTTCAATTTTGGGTTCAATTTAGGGCTCATGAATAATATTTTTCCCATTTGGAGTTAAGTTGTCTCATTTCTTCCACTCTTTGGTAACATAATGTTTATC
>JAAAKQ030201285.1:0-11837 GCA_010016005.3 Zanna intricata
TGCGGCCTAAGTTGAAATTTGGCCGATAAGTTTATTTCCGAGAGAATAAGACTCGGAGCCCCGTTAGCCAGCATAAAAAAGAGTACACAAGTACAGCTGTTTCCGCCCTGGACGTGGAACGTAGATGGAACGTTCCGGACGTGGGGATTATCTACCTCAGGGCTCCTTTCCTATTATTTAAATTAATGATTGTAAAAAGATTGAAACATACATATAAATTAAGAACTTTTTTGGAATGATTTTTCTTTAAGATTTGTCTTTTATTTTATTACTTATAAAGACTGCAAATCTTTAATTAAAAAAAAGAAATAATAATAATAAACTTTTAATTAAGGTATTTCATTATTACAACTTAAATATATGTATATTCATAAATTTTATTGTTTAGAAATGTAAGCCCATGCTTTTAAAATGTTTTCTTTGATCCGATTACTGTAAAAAATAAACGTGCATAAAATTCAATAGAAAGATACCTATTAGACAAATAATATACAGTTAAAAACTCAACTACTATACCTGCAAAGAAAAGCATGGTTTCTTTATAAAAATTAATACAAAGTCTTTGAACAGAAAACAGCAAGAAAATACTTCTTAAAGAAATGCATTAGAGTAAATACTGTGCACTTTTAACAATTCTCTACATTTGTTTTGGTGTAACAATAAACAGTCCTTGCTTGTATAAAAAAGGATAAAATAATAGCAAATACTAAGTTTGTTTAAATCATTAAAAAAAACAATTCTATAAAGGCCTCCAACACTCTTTAGTTTTCTTATTATATAGAATTCCATTTTATTTTCTTTCATTTTAAATAAATAGAATTTAGCAAAAAAAAATCAACATCTCATCATATTTATTTAATTTAAATTTTAATGAAAACTTTTATAGGGGCATGAAATTCCTCAAGAACAGCTATACTGATGTGGAATTTAACTTTATTGTGTAAAGTGAACCATAAAGAGTTAGTATTATGAGAGTAGTTGAGATTATATAAAAAAGCGTTATGTAAAAGGTGATTGATTTATTGCAATTTCATCTTATTAAGTTGAATAATGTTTTAAAGAATGTTTAAAAGTATGCAACTCTGATATTGATTTATCTATGAATGTAATTAATTACTAATTATGTAATACTGATAGGAAGAAGAAAATTTAAAATCTTATTTTATATAATTTATGTACTATTATGTAACTCATATAGTTATATATGAATTATATTTCACTCAATATTAATTAGTTTAGTTTAGTTCAACTCAATATAAATTTACTAAAATATTAGTATATTTTATTATCCCCATAAAACTACAATAAAATTGTAAATACACCGTAAGGAGGATGCAGAAACTCTCACTTCTTATAAACAAGACATACACAAATACTAACAAAAGATTAGTGTATCCAAAAAAATGTAAGAAATCTAAGATACAGCGTAAAAAAATTGCGCCCTCGTATTAACAGGGATTTTAAATTCTGTTAAATGAGTTAAATAACAAAATATTATACAATAAATATGTGTAATAAGTAATATCTATATAATACTAGCCGTCAAACATTTTTTACCATTGTTTATAAAAGGAAAAAATAGAATAATTTTAACAACACTTTTACCGGCCAGATCGTCGTCAGTAGAAAATATGTTGCTCTGTGCTCTGACAGACATTATTTGCTACAGCTTTACCGAATCATGCCAAGGTGTGAATCGTTCCCAAATTTTTTTGTGAGCAGTTGGTAACCGATTTCACTTATCTGACACATGGATGATGAGTCAGAAGATAAGTGAACACATGGGGATGTGTAACGAAAACAGAAATAAAAAACGAAACAAAAACAATAATAGAACTTTGTTAAAAATATGTTTGAAGGAATAAACATAGAAGCTAATATAAATTGTCATTAAAGGTTTATTTACTTTTATTCCTTTATTCTTAATTTCGTCAATACTTAATTTTATAAATTAAACTATTTTCAACCAATATAAAGGTTTAAAGTTTTTGTGGATAAAATCATAATCTTTTGTTAATAAAAAAAAAATGATTAAACAAAGAATTAGCAAAAAATTAGCATAGTGAGTTAATATAAATAAATGTACGTTTTACTACTTGGGTTTATAAATTACACTGAGTAGCAGATAAAGATAAAATAAATTTACTTGGAACATTTAAAAGATCGGAATAAAAAAAGCTAATAAATCGTAAGTTTTTAGAAGTATAAAGTACTATAAATTACTATTCTAATAAATTTGAAAATATCCTAACTAATTTATAATATATATGAAGAGTAGAGAGAGAGTGAGAAAGAAACGAAAGAATATAATTTGAAAAATATTCTTTGAACATATTCCGTTAATCTTTGTTATTTTTATACTCGTATTTACTGTGGGACTGCAAGAATCTTATTCCAAAATTATCAGACA
The DNA here is from genome assembly GCA_010016005.3 of Zanna intricata. Lineage (NCBI taxonomy): Eukaryota > Metazoa > Arthropoda > Insecta > Hemiptera > Fulgoridae > Zanna > Zanna intricata. The sequence continues at coordinate 2,411 of JAAAKQ030201285.1, forward strand.
GAGAACAAGTTTACCCTGAATCAGCTGTTGAAATATTAAGCTAATAATACAACTGTTAATTTAAAAAAAAAAAAAAAATGTTATAAGCTAATAACGAAAATTGCTATTTTTGTACCTGGTTAACGAAAAATTAACATCTTAACATTTATTTGTTGATATTATTAATAATTTGGCATTGAAAAATTGTAATAATATGTAACATCCAGTTTATGTTAGTAAAAAATACCAAAAGTTAGAATTAAACTCTGCGTCGTGAATTCACGACTACAAAATTTTTACGTCTTCATTATAATTAGATAAGTTGTATCTCCACTTCTAATACTATGTTTAATTTTACGATGATACTTCAGAAAACGTCATTAAATATCTTATGAGTCCTTCCCTATATTAATCAGCTACGTTACCTTGATTAAACTAAGTTAAAGTTAAGTAGACGTCTTTATTATGTGTGTATTCGTTAATTACTTTGGCTATTTTTAAAATAGTCTTTTAAATTACAGTTATCTATTAATGGTAAATCATGCTATTTTGACAACTTGCTTGAACACTATGTCTTGCACGACTTAGAAAAAGATCTTTTCATCCTCATTTGAATTCGGTTTTGCCGTCTAATAAAATATAACAAAAATCATAGTTATTAGTATATTAAATTTAATTCTTAGTTTATTAAAAATGTAATTATCTTATAGATTTCTGCTTACGTATTTCACACCTCTTAAATTTCATAAATTTCATGATTAATTTCCTATTAAAACTTATAAAATTATAAGTTATCACTTCCAATATAAAAACATAAGTTTTAGATGAATACCAGTTTACCGTCTTACCCACTACCAAGTTTTATTTGTGCTGTTTTAGGTTTTATAATTCTATTATTCTTTTAAAATTTTCTTCGATTTGGCATTTGCCATTCAATTGTTTCAACCATTACATACTGTATATTTTATATTTTTTCGATGGATATTACATAGGTTATTTTTACTTTTGAAATTTCTTATATTATCTTGGATAGAGATATTTGGTAACTATTTTTTGATTTCCCAAGAATTAAAAATTAGGTCCGTTTGTATAATATATAATTGTAATAATTAGTTAAATTGTTAATTTATTCTTAACAAATATTAGGATGTATATATAATACATCCTAATATATTTGTTAAGTGCGGTAACCGTGACTATATCGATAACTTGGTAAGTCACAAGTCGCTGGAAAACGGAATATCATTTTCAAGAATAACAAGCATTCCATTAATAATTTATTTTAACAGAAAGTGAGATGTAAACTGGGTTATGTTGACTTTTTTACCCAACCGAGTTTACTGCTATACATCAACACATCAAACCTACTGAAGGTTTTCCGTTTTAAAAATAACATCCTGACTCTATTTGCAACAGAACAGATGTTGTTCAGTGAACAAAATTATCTTCAATAAAGTGGATTTGACAGTGTAAACCTATAAAATATGTAATTCCTACCTTGCTGAGAAATCGGTTTTAGTTATTCTTTCCAGTAGAAATTTATTTTTTTGAAAACGGGAGCTTTTAATTCCAAATATAATCGTAGTATCAGATTGCAATTTTACAGAACTAACAGAAGACAAAAATAAAAAATATTAATGTTTATACATAACATATTAATAGCTTTCTCAAACAAAATTAATAATGTAATTTGATTAGAAACTATATTAGAAATTTTTTTGAAAAAAAATTAATAATTTCCCTGTAATAATACGAATTTTTCTTCTTGGTCGTATAATAATAATAATAATTATTATTATTATTATTGGAATAATTTTTTTCCGTTCCGAAAATTTATGAAAAATTTATTACAAGAATTATAAAACTCATCGATTAAATTTTACGTTAACATGAATTTTGAATGTTTTGCAAAAATTTAATTAAAAAAAAAAGAAAAAATATCACTAACATTAGTTTAGCTTAAAGCAGTTGTTTATTGAAAACAAAATCAAATCTATTTACAACATGGTGTAGTGACAAGAGGATCAGGAACAGGATGGAGAAACAGCCCGAGGCCTCAATGCAATCAGTAACATCGACCTTCTCTCACCATTTCAGTTTAGTTACGGTAGTCTACTATGTTATAGTACAATATGAAAATTTATTTCAATAAATAAGTATAAAATACGAAAAATTCATAATTTACATTATTTGTTTCTAAAACACCTTCGTTCTTTAAGAAAATATATCATCATACATTCTTATAGGCAACCTCTTTCTGTAATTCTTATATTATTCTCAATAAATTACGTAATTTTTCGTTATTAAAGTTTTAATATTTTTATTTTATTCTCCATTCTAAAAGTTACTTATCTCTCATTTTATTAAATAAATTAATTAGTTGATATTTTTAATCTCTATTAAAAAATTTAACAACTGATGCTCTTGATTCTTACCTTTACCATTTTGGTTAAATAAAATCTCTGTAGTAAGTGAAAATTTAACTTTTGTAGAATTATATTTTAATTTTATTTATTTCTAAATTCCGAAGGAAAAGTTTTGTACTTATGATAAGGAAAAAATTAATTAAAAATATTTAACAATATATTTATGATTTTTTAACGTGTAATTGTGTCTAATTGGGGTTCTAATATAGTTAATTCTAAATGATGTTAATGTGAAATATATACAGTATTCACATTAATTTTTAACTATGCCGAAATTGAATTTTCAAATTTTTAAATTTTTTCATACATATTTTAAACTTACCAGCCAATTTTAATCTTATTTGCCCGTAATAATTTGCGTATTGTTCATATTTGACTTTAATAATATTCTGAATGTCTACAGATACGTAACTAGTGCAGTTTCCTTAACTTGGGTTTCATTGGGATTACAAGTCCCTTGTTCATGTAATGGGTGTGCTTGCAGCTCTTTACATCCTTGGTTTGCCAAGCAGCTTTGTTAAATATAACCGGACAAGAAATGTCCGCGGATATCGAGAAACCGCTTAGCGTTAAAATGCAGTTAGTTCGATCAAATCTCAAACTGCCAACTTCTCGCATAGAAAGGCAAGCGCTTAATTATCAACGCTAACCGGTACGATTTATTGCTCATAAGTACAGTTCTTTACTACTTATATTTACTGGTTCAATCCTACAAACTTCTAAAATTTATTTCGGAAATTAGAGTGATTCAGAACTATTCCGAATAAAATGTAATTAAACTAATCGATATTAAAAATGAAAGTAAAATATTTTACTTTAATAATACTATTATAATAAGACATTACCCAACGAATTTTAATAATAGCCATTAATGCAAGAGTGCGAAGTAAGGTACGTCACGAACCTTGTCGAATGTCGTAAATTTCACAAGAGTTTAAACGGCTATCAGATAGAGTTGTATATCGTATTTTTCTACAGCTGAGGAAATAGTAGTATTATTGATTCGAATCAATGACAGGATTTATATTTATTTTGTGGAAGAAAATTTTTTTTTTTTAATTTTCCTATAAATGCAGTAAACAATACAGTTCTGTGGCAATTAGTTATTAGTCGTATATTCTGTCTTTTCTTTAATATCGACTGGTGTTAAAGACAATTATTCTTCAGAATCCGACATAATTAGCAAAAGAACAAACAGTGTAGTATAGAAACTTTGTACCTATTTGGTGCACTTTAAATTAACTTCTGCTTGCTAACTACTAATTCGATTAAGATCAAAGTAAAAAAAAATAGCGAATACATTAAACAATACTTGTTTCTGATTGGTCATTGGTTGCAAAGAGTAGGCTTTTGATTGGTTGAACAAATATAAAATAATGAATATCTGTTACATAATAACTCTCACTGTAATACAGGTTCCAGCCACGTAATTCAAACGTTGTAATACAGCCGTAGAAAAACATATAGTAATGTGTAATGTAAAGTTATATTCTATTATTATAGAATATATATTATTAGGTAGTACAGAAATTTAAAGAAAAATTTAATTTAAAAAAAGTAAATTGTCGTTTTTTATGATACAGAGTTTTAATGCGTACCTTAAAGTTATTTAATATAGTTGTTATGACTCAGATTATTATGTAATTTTTTCCGCACTGATTCAGTAATTATTTTCCGAGTGATCTGGTTTATATAACTTGGACAGTTATTTTTTTCTGTAAATTTTAATCTTTCATGACAGAGGAGACTTATTCACAATGGTTACTTAAAAATGGTTATAAAAAATAAGTTACTAATTATACATAATTAAATATGCATAAGATTTGCGATTATGGCCATCACCTGCATAAGAGCAGGTGATGGCCGGCCTAGGCAAGCTCATGAACAATAAGGAAGGACCCAGGGCGAGTAAGAGGCGACTACTGCTCTCGCTAAAGATCACTTCTGGATACCGGATTGTGTCGGCGGAAGCGATAGAGATGATCGCGTGTGTCCCGCCGATGAGACTCAGATCCCTCGAACTGAAGAGGAAGCACGAAGGCGTTCCAAAGTTGGTTACCAGGGAACTGTTGCTTCAAAAATGGCAGGATGCTGGGGAAGATCAGAAAAGGGAGCCTGGACTCGTAGGCTTATTCCTAGGGTAGAGCCGTGGTTCCGGAGGGGTTTCCGTGAGGTCAATTACTATCTCACACAACTCCTCTCGGGGCATGGTGGATTCGGGACTTACCTGTACAGGTTCCGTCGACGAAGACACCCTAACTGCTTTTTCTGCGGAGTAGAGGACTCAACGGAGCATGTGTTCTTCCACTGTCACCGATGGATGGGGACCAGGAGACTACTGGGTCTCCAGCACTTAACACCAGAAACCATCGTAGAATACGTGCTCCGTGGGGAATCAGCAGTGGAACGACATCTCCACACTGGCAACCAGAATCCTGAGGATGAAGGAATAGGAAGCCGCAATCTGGGCACCCGACTGAAGACAACATCTGAGCAGCAATCGACTCCTACGTTAGGATAAGAATTTATAAGCATATATACATGTAAGTCTGCCCGGTCATCGTACTCTGTACTAGGATTAGGTTTTAGTATAAGCAGTATTCTATATCATGATATGTAGTGTATTTAGTGTTATTCCCACACCCAAATTTCTTTATTCCTGGCCGGGTATGTTAGATTAAGGAATGAGAAGGTAGTGGGAGCACAAGTGTACACCGTGCAGAGAAGCGATCTAATCTTTGGATCCCCTAGATGAACGGGGTCAGGCCTAGGCCTGGCCACAAATGAAGAAGAAATAAGAAGGAAAAAAAAATTATATATAAATAAGAAGGACAAGGCGTAGTAGGTTATTTAGATGACGAAGTGGTCATGCGGTCATACCATGAGTCATGGTCATGTGGTCATGAGAACCCTCCATTCTCAGGCGTATAAAAAAAAAATTAAAAAAAAATATATATATATGAAGGGAGAAGAAGGAACCGGACGAAACGTGGCGACGACCAGGGCATAAGAGGAAGCCTGTTTGCATGTTTGCAGAGGATGCCTTGATTCGGGACACAAGCAAGAGTGTACTGGATTGGGGTACTTCCGATGAAGCATTCGGGCCCCTCTTAGGCTTGAGAGGTCGCGAGCGGGTGGGGAAGGGCCACTTGTACATTTTTAAGTGCGCAGGCCGCCCCTTTTAGGCTAGGTGTAGGGCGAGAAGGCAGCCTCTTGGAGGAGGAACGTGTCGGCTTCCCACAAGCGGGGAGTCGCCACGTTCTAAGGATGCCAAGACGACCCCAAAGCGGGGCTCTGCTGCAGGAGCCCAAACGGGAAGGGTAGCAGGAAGGGGTAATCTGCTGCCACGACACCCAGGGCTGGCCGATGTTATGCCGAGAGGCGATTCCGGCCGCCCCAGGGAGGGAAAGGGATGAGGTGTTTTAGTGGGTCAGAACCCTACACTACCATCTGTGCGGGAAGATGGCGGCTGGTAGAGGTTTCTCCTCCTCCTACACAATAGAAAAAGAAAAATTATAATAATAATAAGTAATAATATTATATCATACCGAAATTACCGTAAAAGTATAATGACAATGCAGTATTAGCTAGTTTACCTGTAGACTCCTGTAGACTCAAGTAATTGCTGATGAAGCATAAGTTACGTTTGCTACACTACAAAGTTATTCGCTCTATACAAAAATCAAGAGATTGCTATGATGTAACAGCTGGTAATAATTAAATTAATTCTGTAGAAATGTCATTTCTATTATTTTTTTCATTAATAATAAAGATATTACAACGTATTAAATTAAAGGTGTTTTATAATCTAATGATTTATGTGAAAAATTAATATTATTTTGTTGTTATATGTGTTTTTGTGAACAACAAAGATTTATTAATAAAAAAATTAATGTATTAACGTAAATTTACATTTCCTTGGATACTATATAGATGGAAATACAAGAATTCTTTTATCATAAAATCTAGTATATTGAAAGATTAGGGTCTATGTTTCATTCTAATATCAATTTTAAAACCATCATTGTTTTGACTAAGAATACATAAAAGAGGAGCTGAAATACTGATTCTGTGATTATAAGTTTAGGTTAAGAGAAAAATATGCTGGCAAAAATATGGGGGCAGAGGACCACACCTGCCTATTCTGCGGTGAACTAGTCACCCCGGAACACGTCGTGTTCACCTGTCGGACAGGGGAAGGCCTGCCGAGATTGTGAGAGGGTCACCGGTATTTTGACGGTAGACAACATGGTTGGCTGAATGCTATCTGGGGTGGAAGAATTCCGGGCAGTGGCAGACTACGTCGCATTTTTTTTTAACGTGAAGTTCAAGAGGATGGTGCGATAAGAGGATAAGGGACAGTCCTCTGCGGAGCTGCCGTTCGCCGGTGCTTACTCTGGTGAACGTTAGTGATGAGGCACAGGGACTCCCACGCTTCCCTCTATCTGCCAATGAGCTTGATCCTCATCCGGAAGGGAACGTCTTTTACTGGATCTATGATCTCAAAAGACCGAGTCCCGGTGTGGTCTCCTGTGCGGGAGAGCCACATTAGAAGCAAAGGCATAAAGACCGAGTCCCGACCGCTGGGGTGGGGTCTAGGGTTGACTTTGTTGGCTTTGATCACCCGCTCCCGGGGTTTGAGGCAGACAGAAGAAAAGATCCGAACCGGTGGGCTAACCTGTCGTGCCGAATGTATTGCCGGTGGACGGAGAGGCCCATTAGAGTGGACAACAACCCCCGAGCTGTGTAATGCTTCAATGTGAGTCCGGCCGGGGGTGAAGGGAAAAAAAACAAAAAAAAGAGAGAAAAGATATGCTATTGTTTGAGTTTTAAATTTAATTTTAAATAGTACAGATTATTGATATAAAATAGTGTACTTAAACAAAATGTTCTCGATAATAAGAATAAATAAAAATAATTAACTGTGTTCCTATGGAAACATTAAAATACACTTTATAATAGCAGCTTCAGGTGACACGTTAATTTTAACCTCCGCTGATTTAAATAATTTTCACTTATCTTTGAAGAGGCAAGGCACTTCCCCTTCCATAACTTATATGCCTGTGACTACGCCTTCCTACATTCTTTACAATAGCATAGACATTTTAAAAGGAAAATTTATCTACGAATATACTTTATTATTTACTTGAATTAAATTATGAAACCTGGTATATTTTTAACCACTTTGGCCCAACCGTGCACCTTGCTATTTTCTCGTTACTTTACAACGAAGGCATTCCATTCTTCCATAACTAACAAACTTTCAGTACCTTTTGTAAATTTAATTTTATAATGTGTGAATCTCTTTAATCTCTTCGCGTGTCTTTTGTATCTCATCATATACTAAGATTGGCGTATAAATTTATATCCTAACTTTTGTTTCAGGGTTGAGGTTTAAATCTTCCATAAATAAAATAATCCTCTCCCTCTTTTAGGTTTAAATAGTATACTTTTTTCTCATCCTCCTACTGATTGTTATTTACGAAAGCTATTCTTAATACTAGTACGTCCTCTATCTTCAAAAAAAAAGTATTCCTAAGAGAATTTTGAAGAAAAACATGTATCAATTGAAAATTATTAATAATCATAAAAGCATTTTTGAAGTCGTAGGGGGTTTTTGCTCTCTGACATCGTGCTGTGTTTTATGGCGGTAGCATCTCGAACTTTCATCTGGAGATCCCGGGTTCGAATCCCGGACAGGCATGGCATTTTCACTACCTAAAGAAATTCATTCACCTCATCCTCTGAAACAATGCCTAACGGTGGTTTCAGAATATTTAAAAAAAAAAAATAAATTTTGACATTGTAAGACCGAGTCTAAATATAAAAGAATGTAGAAAACTTTGTCATTTAGATATTATACTTAATATTTTAAAAACGAATGATTATGTTATTGTTTAAATTATTATTCTTTTTATGTAAAAATTAAAGAACTACTATTTTTTATAACTTCAATTTAAATATAAAAAGATATATGTTTGTATAATAACGATAATTAAACTTATCTTGCATTGGATCCGATTTTTTTACATTTAAAAAATAATAATTTGATAAAAAAATACACTGAAAATTTGTATTAAAATAACGATAATAGTAACTTATTTCATCATATTAATTATTTAGAACGGATCGGAGAAGTCCAAGTAACTGATTTGTATTCATTTCCATCTCATGACATAGTTGCTGAGTTGCTAGTTGCTACTATCTAACGTCTTTACGTGACGGTTTGAGTTGCAACCAACTTCTTTACAGAATAATTCCTGAAGTTTGACTACGTATTTCATGATAAGACGGTTGATCTAAACTGTTTTGGCAAAGGACCAAGAAACTGGATGAGCGTAATAAATATTAAATACGAAATGATAATATTTGAAAAAAGAAATTACACATTTTGGGATGTAAAACAAAGAGAAGTAATCTACTAAACTTTTAAAAAATTTATTTTTTTTTACCTACTGTTAATGACCTAAAGATTTATATGGGAATAAAATATAATTAATGAATTTTTATGTAATTATAACTTCTAACTAAAAGTAAACGAACAAAAAATTATAACAGCTCATCTACCAAAAACTTGTTAGGAAAAAACATTACAATTTGTTTTTTTTTGTTTAACCTCCCGAACTTCAATTAAGTATATCTTCGGAGGGATGAGATGAATGAATTATAGCGTGTGTGAAAAGTGCCATGCCTGACCAGGATTCGAACCCGGGACCTCCTGATGAAAGGTCGATTACAATTTGTGAATGATGAAAATTGGTCCTTTATTTTTCGAGATATTGAGTTTGAAAATTTAAAAATAAGAATAAAAATTAAATAATGTCTAATTCATAACATTATAGATGATATGAATGACATTAGAGATGGGAATAATTAATTGTGGAACAAAGAAGAAGAAGCAAGCATTAAAAAATGAGTACGACAGGGAGTACATTGACAGGGAGTATATTTGTTCAATTTATATATACAAGAGGCCATAAATAGAGTTAGAGAGGAAGTAAGTATAGGTATAAAGATTCACG
>JAAAKQ030201296.1:0-11837 GCA_010016005.3 Zanna intricata
TTGATATCTGTCGTGTTGCAAATGGTGCACACATTGAACATCTGTAAATATTTTCAATAAAAACTTAAAGAATTCTTTTATATAATCATGTAAGAAATCATCTAAACTTTTAAATAATAAATTTTCTATAAGCTATTCAAACTGTCTATTTCATTTGTAATCACCTGTATATATAACCATATACATATATATATATATATATATTATTATATATATAATATAATAATATATATATATATTCCGTTTTTTATTTGACTGTTTTTTTTTTCATTATTAATAGCCGAGAAAGTCATACCATACTTTTCCAGTTTTAAATAAATAAAAAAATTGATTTGGAATTAAATTTACGTTAAAACTATTAATCTAATTTTGTTATTAACCCTTACATCTTTCCATCTATGGTTGACGTATTTTTATGAATAATTTAAAAAGGAGTTTTCTTTACGCTTTAAATATTTTAAGATATAAATTCTTTGAGAAAACTTTGTTAAAGGAATTCCAGTCATCTTCCATTATCACCCGCTTTAAAGGATAAATGAAAATTATGAAAGACAATTTTCGTAATCCGTATAATGATTAATTAATTATTAAATTGAAGAGAGCTAATTGCAGTTTATAAACAAATTAACGCTCCTGCTATAGAATATAAGTCTTAAACAGCAGGGTGGTTGACTGATGAACAGCCAAGAAATATTAACATCACTTAACGTTGTAAAATAATATAACCTAACAACTAAATGAATTTCCGTTATTTTCCCGTTATGCATACAACCGGGGGAAAAAGGAAATAAGTATAAAAGGGCGGTTTCATTATGCGTAGAAATAATGCAACAGCAGAGACATACAAAGACTTTTCATAAGTTTAGTAATTTCACGCTAATATTAATTATTACTGTATTAATTAATTAGTATCAGTGATGCGTGAAATGGTATGGGCTTCACTGCGTTGGGTTTAATTAAAGGATTCTTGCTAGGCGTTATATTGAATCGTTTTGCTATCGATTCGGTCATTGTTTTACTCGTTCCAGTTTTTTTTTCCGAACTAATTCTAAACTTTAATTGATCGTTTTTATTAATGAATAATGAAATTTAAATTAATTTTTTAAAATTTATTAATTTAATTTTAAAAATATTCTTTTTTTAAAATTTAAAGTTTTTTTTGAAACTTGTATAATTTTATACAAGTTTTTTTAAATTATTTTTATTTTATTAACATACACAAGGAAAATCTTTCCTTATTTAAAAACAGATAAAACTTCTTGTCTATCTCTGTGCAAGAAGACCGAATTTATCTTATTTTATTTTGTATATTTTTTATGCAATTATTTTGTATGATTTTTTCTCAATAAATTTACAAGATAAGGATTAAATTAAAAACTAAAAGAAGGATAATTATTTTTTTATTTAATATATTTCCTGTATTAAAAATAAAAAATTACATTATTGTAATCGCAATTTGATGGAATAATTAAAAACTACACATAAACACCAAATTTAAACTCGCTCAAAACTGTGACTCATTTCATAAACGCGTAGGAAAAATACCAAACAAAGTGAACATAACCTCAACTTTTGGTTATGTTTACTTTGAGGTTGTTATTGAAATTAAATTGAGTGTAATTCAGAAACGACTCAAATCTATCTTCATTAGATTTTCATATGCACTAGATTTCCAGATATACTACTACGGCGTACGTATATAGAATCTTAATGAAATTGATGTAATAGTTTTAGAGCCACAATATTTTAAACATGAATCTTATTTTTGGAGAATTTCAAACCACATAAATTTATTCATGAATGGTATTTTTGTAATTTTATACCTCGAACCGTAAAGAGAATTCATTTTTATCCCTCCCAATTTCAGTATGTGGCCGAAAAAATAAAAATAAAAATGAAATTGAGTTTGTATTGTTTGTTGTCCATCTTAAATTGAGTGTAACTCAGAAACATGAATAGTATTTTGTAAATGAATAGTATTTTGTAATTACATAACTGAAAACATAAAGAAAACTCAATTTCACCTCCTAAATCTACGGTGCGACCAAGAGTAATACCTTACTTTTCTTCGAAAAGTCGATATTTATATAACACTTTTTTTCATAACCTGTAATTTGTTGTTAAAAATTCGTATGTATGATCTCATTCAGTACCAAAAGGTCATTTTTTTTTTTGGTTATAAGCACAGGTTCATATCACACACCTTTCTTAAATTTTCAGTCTATTTTACTTTATTTCTTTTTAAATTTGGAAAGCCATAAATGTTAAGTAAACTCTTGTCATGTTATATTTTAAATACAGGTTTAAAATACAGTAATTTCAAGGTAAAACAATAAATATTTTATAGAAAATATAAAGAGTGTTCAAAAAATGACGCAACCTTATGGGAAAATGAATAAGTTACATTAGTTGTTGAAAGTAGCCTCCATTTTCCAATTCAAATAATTGAATATGACGTTGCATGCTCTTAATCACATGTTGTAACGATTGTTGAGGAATTGCAGCGACACATCGTTCAATTTCGCTCTGCAATTCGGGAATAGTCTGATAATGATTTTTGTAAGGAACAACCTTAAGGTATCGCTACAAGAAAAAGTCAGAAGGGAGTAAATCAGGAGACCGAGGAGGCCAAAACCCCTTCGAAATCACTTTTCCATGAAAACACTGATCTAGGAAAGTCATATTATTGTAGACTATATAAGCCGCAACACTGTACCGCTGAAACCATGTCTACTGTAGCTGATCTGCAAGTATAGTGTTTACAAATTGTTCCACCATCTGTATACAGCGCTCACTGTTCACTGTGCCGTGAAGGAATGTCATGAGGATTCACCTACGTGACATTGTACACAATGTCTTTTTGTCCGTGCAGAGGTGCAGCTGAAGTGGATTTCCGTACACCAAATGCGTGAATTCTGTGCATCCATGTATCCATCAAGATGGAACCATGTCTTGTCAGAACAAAACCAGTCATCGAGTTCTTCCTCATCTGGCGTTACTGATGACATGAACCACTGACAGAAAGCTACACATTTTCTAGTATCTGCAGGTACCATTCGTGATCAACACGAATTCTGTACGTATCCATCTTTAAAGAATTGCACATTGCCATGTAGGCACTACTAACAAAGAGGCCAAATTGGCTAGATAGGTGTCGCACAAACTTCTTGGGACTAAAAGAATTTGGAGCTTCCACGTGGATCAACTTTTCTAGTGTTCGAATTTTCGGCCGACCACTTTTGCCTGGATCTGTCATATTCCCTGCCTCTTGGAACTTTTACAGCTATTTGATGGAGGGTTTGTTCGGAGCATCCACAAACATACATTTCTGTGAAGGGATTCTGGGTTTTAGGATAACTGGTACATCTAACGTATTGGGAGACAATGAATATTCTCTACTGCATTGTTTAACCCATTTTTCCTCAATTTTCGTCAATTTTAAACCAGTAACAAAAGAAGGAAATATTATTCTTTTGTTACTCATTCTTCTTTTATTATGTGTGTAGGATTTTATACACAAAAAATCTTGTTCTACATAAATTTATTTGTTCCATTTCTTGTATCGTTATTATCAATAGCTAAACTGAAAAAAAAATTCCGCTCGCATTTTATAATTATTTCGTATTTCAATGATGAAAATGCCATTAATGGTAGATCTTAATTAGAATTATTTCTTTTATATCACCACCATATTTCTAATACTTTTCTTCTGTACCCAAAACGATTTCTAATTTTTATTTTCATGGTTTTCTTTAGATTAGAATACAGTAAACGTTAGATATTAATAATAAAGAAATCATTCATTTCGTTTAATATTCATAAATACAATAATGTATTAATTACAGTATTTAAGTGCGAGTGAGTAATTAAGAAAACTGAAAATTAACACTCATCTAGAAAGAGTATATATACTGCAGAATTCGAACTGCGTATCTTTTCAGCAAGTTAAAGATAATATGTTTATCTTTTACAGTATTGATAATACTGTATGTTTTGTCATGCTCAGGATACGGCGGAGCACACCTTGCTGTATTACCCAGAGTGGCATGCCGACAGATACACTGCAGGCATTGACGGGCTTAGACCCAAGGACGTCGTCCCACACATATTGTTATCTTTCGATAACTTGAGGGCGGTCGACGCATTTGCTACCGCAGTTATAAAACGAAAAGAAGCAGAAGCAAGGAGAAGAGCAGAGTGATCAGGCCTTCTCCTTGGGCGGGGATGAGGGACAGCCTGCTGCTGAGTCGCCGAGCGTCCCTGCTTGCAGGGATGGGCAGCGATGATGATGCACCGGGACTCCTGAACCCTCGCCACTCGCGGTCACACACACACACACAAATACACACACAAGGAGGAGCCGGGGGAGACGAACAGCCTCCTGCTGAGTCTCCGCGTGTTCCTGATTTGGGATGGACGGCGATGATGACGCACTAGGACTCCTATCCTACCGGCGCGAACACATGCTCACCCATACAAATACACCCACAAGGGAAGGAAGGAAAAGAAAAGAAAAAAAGAGAAAGGAAGAGGAAAAAGAAATGGGGTGGATGTGCGAATGGATGTTATTAATGCGTGTGGAAGTATTACATGTTGTCTCTGTCTTACGTGTTGTTTTTTTTTCCTTTTATGTTTTGATTTTAATTGTTGCAGGTCCTTACTTGAGAAGGCCAGAAGAGATCTTCCGTGTGTAATAGGAACATCCCGCCCGAGACTGAGTTATACTTAATTGTGGGTCCGGTCTCGGGACGGGTAAGTTCTTCGGAGTGGGAGGTTTAATCGGTATGGGGCAGGTTATATTATGCCTAACAACATCTTGGCAGAGCCTGTTAGCCTGGTGCTAGCCTGGACCGATTAGCGGTCTGGGTCCGAGTTCGACACATTGTGCGTAAATGGCATTCCTTCATCTCCGGAAAAAAAAAGAAAAAAAAAAAAGGAAGATAATATGTTAGTTATAACTCGATATGTATTTAGGCCATGAATAAGGTCGTTAAAATTTACTTGTTTGTACAAATGTAGAACTTACATCTATAATAACAGACAATTTTTTTTTTTGGAACGAAAATACCTCGAAAAGGTATAAAAAAGAATAAAAAGAGGATAAAAAAAAAACAATAATTAAATAACCAAAAATGTATGGTCCCTCATCTAGTTCACAAAATTCTATATAACTTTCCAAATTATCCTGTAACCGTGTTTTAAAAGACTCAATCTTTTCCCTAAAACTGCAAATCGAAAAAACTATTCATTTTTCTGTGAATTTTGTATTACTCATTTTTAAAAAAAATTGTATGGTCTATTCTTTTCTTTTATAAAATGGTACATTCTGTCTAAGAATTAAGGTTTTTTATCATAATTTTACATAATTTTGTTTTTCTGCTTAAAAGATCTTCTTAATTGTACTGATATTATTTTGATATGTTCTAAAATTTGTGTTCTAAAATTTATGTACAAAATTTACCTAATTTTTATGTATTGTATTCTCTTATTTAATATTAAACTTATTTACTTCTTTCTCCAGCACGTGTTACTTTAATATTCCCTTCAGGAATTACTATAAGAAAAAAAAAATTTATTTTAAGCTTATGCATACTTATTATAACAGTTATTTATATATTTTTTGTATAAATTTAGATAAAAAGATTTGTGTTTGATTTTTTTTTATATACGCTACATATAGGTCATTTACCCTAAGCGTTTTCGTTAATGCACCACGGCCATCATTCAGTTGATACGGAGAAGGGTAAAGTTAGTAGAAATTCCAATGTATATTTAATGTGTAACAGTTGCTTTCGGCCCCTCTGCAATCAATAGCTAGAGTATTTTCCCTCCAATCCTGTTTGTTGCATTGGATAGTTCGTTCGTTCGTTCTTAATAGATTTTTAAATTCAATTTAATCGTCATCCTGTTTAATTTGTTCAAATATAAATATATATATATATATATATGTATATGTATATGTGTGTGTGTGAGTGTGTGTGTGTGTGTGTGTGTGTGCGCGTGCGTGCGAGCGAGCGAGTGAGTGAGAGAGAGAGCGAGAGAGAGAGAGAGAGAGAGAGAGAAAATAAATTTCTTTACAAATTATTTTAATTACTCTTACTTATATTATTTCATTTTTATATTTTCGTAGAATATATACTTTTATGTTTACAAAATCGTAATTTCAGTAAATACTGTATTTTGATTATTACTGATTTGTATTATAGTAAATCAGCTGTTACTATAGATGTCTTGCAGTACTGGTGAAACAAGATTTGAATATCTTTGAAGTCAGTGTTTTTTTTTTTGTTTTTTTTTTATGATAGTTCTTCAATAAGCTCGAAGCTTGTGCTATGAGAATACGAAATGGAAATTTTGTATAAAAATATAGTACCTGACCAGAAATTGAACCCCGAACCTCCGGATGAAAGACCGAAACGTTCTTTCAATCTGCCATACAGATGAGGGTGGATTTTAATGATAGCTTTAAATTTGAATTTAATGAGCATATTATGTGTTTCAATTTTTTGTATGTTTGTTGTTTTTTTAATTATGCTATTTACTGATTAAGCATATAGAAAAAGATAAAAAAAGAAATTCACTAGTGATATTCCCCTGGGTTTTTTTTTCAGAATTTTTTTTAACTTAAATAGAAGAATATACTTTAATAATAACTAACAGAAAAGAATTAACTGAAAGAATAAATTTAAAATTTATAAAATATTAAGTAATATTACCAATTAATAAAGTCCACCTTACCAGCATATTGAAAATCTTGGATATTTCTTATAAATATCATAATGCTTCTTATTTATAGAAATATCCTATTTACTGTAATAATAAAATTTAATTAATGAACGAAAAAATGTTTAAAGATGATATATTATTTAAAAACATACTAAATATAAATATAAAGAAATAATAATTTAATCTAATAATTGTCTTCTTGATAACATGATTCCCATTTGATTTGATTTTAATACACCAGAGTATATATATATTCCTTCAGTATACTGTTAGGATCGGACAGTCATGACTGTTTATACATATTAACCTATGATTTTTTACATTACTTTAATGTAATATTTTTAACTCCTGATAATGGCTTTCAAATAAACTGAAACATCTAGAGTTTGTCTATGGTGCTGGTAAGGTGAATTTTATTAATTGTTAATATTATTTAATTAACATATTAGCGGTACCATGTTCGAGAAATTATATAATATTATCGGCAGATAAAATATGACAAGAGAATAAGTAAGGCAAGCTCTTGCTGTACAGTATGGCACTAAAACAAAACTTATACTCACGTTTTATATTTTAAAAATCTGTCATATAATAGACAAACATATAAAAAAAAGAATTATTTAAGAATTAAGTGCTAGTGAAAATTTATTTAGCTTCTGTGCACTGGTATTCAATAAAATATTTCAGGCTATTCATTCTAAATTAACTTTAATCAACATAACCTAACCTACTCTTACTTATATTATTAATAATGTTATACGGGTGGGCAGAAGATGTAAGTAGCTCGCTATATTTGCTCGAATAAATTACTATCTCTCTGAGAAATTATATAAATAAATACAGGTATGTAATATATAATTTTTTTTTAGGTGGTGGATGGGGGTGGTGGAAATCTATTTACGCACGGAATGTCGGGTTCCCACTCATGGTATTTCCAATCACTATCAGCAGACTACTGACTAAAACCACCCACCTTCTACCAGGACTCGGCCGGAACCGTTTATCACATTACTTCACGCCGAGTCCTCCTGTACTAGCCTGAGAAGACCGCTACCTAATTCCCAGGACTATCCAAGTCATCCTTCTTGGTCCTGAGAATGCTGCCGACGAATCGAGCTACTCTTCCCCAGCCGCTTAGGTTACGGAGCATAACCATGTTTTGGGGGCTCAGTGCTCCGAGATCCGCTTCTAGTATCCCTCGATCTGCCGCCCACCGAGCACATTTGAAAAAGATGTCCTTGCGGTCCATCGTTCTCTAGTCTCGTGGTTCCAGGTCTCTTGCCATGTGAGAAACGTGCAAGTCCGTTCCTCCTTGGCGATTGATGGTCTCCCGGTCTTCGCCTGCCCGTCGCCTCCTATAGGCCGCCTGGCGCTCCCTTGCCAAAAGAGAAATGGGTATGACGCCGGCGACCACCAGTACTGCAGGCTCGGAACGTAATATATGATAATGGCTAGCTCTTACATAAAAATACTATTATCAAGTAACAAGGAAAACACTGTTGTAATAATTGAAATAAAGAAAATAACAAAGGAAAAAAACGAAAAATTCAGTAGTATATACAAAATAAAAAAAAACTTGCTTTGGACTTAATAGAAAATTTTTAAGAAATGGTTTTGCTGTATAAAAACCGTCTTCCCTTAAAAAAAGAAAAAAGGATTAATTTAATAGACAGCCCCCGAAAAAAACATAAAAATTCTAATGATTTTTTTTGGTTGAAATGAATTGAAAAACGTATTGAATGATATAAATTTATGTATAGGAGAAAACCTTCAATTGGAAAAAAATTATAGATAATTGAAGGGTATGCGATGAGGCGCATATTAACCTTTAACATATTAGAAAAATCGCAATAACCCAGTTATTCTAACTGAAGTTCAGTAAGAAGGGAAAAAAAGTTTCTCAAATTTTTCTAATTTTACAGAAGCCCTGTGCTTTATTTTTATAAACGCTATAATAACTGTTAAAACAATATTTTATTTTTTTAAATTGATTAAATGTTAACCTGTTATAAATATTGTTTTCTAAAAATACCAATCCCAACAGATGTAAATCAAACGCAAACAAAAATATATTTCTTTTATATTAATAAAACATTTACACCCAAAATATCGGAGAATTGTAAACACTTTTTTCCCTTTGATAAATTATAATAAATGAAACAAAATATCAGTTATGAAATGAACAAAATAATTTTAATATCTTTTAAAAAAGTTTAACACAGAAAAACGTTATTTACTTTTTTTTTCGTATAGTGGGCATCGACTACACTGGTTATTAGCCTTTGTCACAAGGTAAAACTTGCCCTCTCTCATTAAAATAAGTGACTAAGTCAAAAGGCCAGTCATACCATCAAGCAGATCACCTGAAAAACAACTTGACATAAAACAATAAAACCCCAGAAGTAGACAAGATGATAAGTGTGTATATATTATTTGCCACTTAAAATACATATTATACATTCCTATAGAAACATCTTCAAAACTATTAAAAGGGGGTGTAAATAAGTCACAATTTATAATAATACATCCAATAAAAAAATTCATCATTAACTCAAAAAAAAAAGAAGAAATCACTAAACATAGATAAAAAAGAACATCAGCAAGTAGTGATTCTAACATGAAACGTATTACATGTCAAACGTATTAAATGTATTACGTAGTAATGTCAGTTTCTCTAACAAATCATTTTCTTAAAATTAATAATCAGCTTCTCTCTTTTACCATTTTAAGATAGATCGATCGCCAAATCTCCAGTTACGTTTAGCTCATTGTGAGGTCTTTGTATAACGTACACTTTTCTATTATATGTTTCACTGTCAGGTATGGGTCACAACATCCTCGTGTTGGTCTATCTTCTTCTGTTAATATATAAGACAAAGGGGATCTAGTATGACCATTTCAAAGTCTTGTAATGGCAATGTGTTCGCGACGCGTCAGAGCATTTCATGTTTAAATGGGAAATGGGTTTAATGGAAATTTCTTAATAAAATTAAACTTCTTTGTAAGCGTACCCCATTTTCTTATCTATTCTTTCTTACAAACTGCACGACATAATTTTTAAACTCTTTAGTTTGAGCACATTAAATCGACGTCCTTACTCTATGCCGATTGTTTGACTACTCTATCAGCTGTTTAATTCCCTGGAATACCGGCATGGCTAGGTTTGAAGATGCATTGATTCCCGTTGTCTTTGAGATTCTTAATAGCTTTTAAGACATCTTGAACAAGTGCATCATGTATGAGCCTGTTTCTTAATGAAGTGATTGCAGTTAAGGAATCAGACCAGAGAAGAACTCTCCTCGCTGTAATGTAAGACAAAACGTAGAGCTTGCTGAATAGAGTATAAATCTGTTACATAGAACTGGTAATTTTAAATTGTGTCAAAAGTGGGATTCGTTATGTATGGCTATAGAGAAACCGATACTGATCTCAGTCTTCTACCCTGAATAGAGGCAAGGTTTCTATTTTCGGATATCAATCATCGTCGAAAAGCATTTTGAATACAAAAATCCGGTACTTCCTATTCTATTTTCTTTTTTAAGTTGATACGGTCCTCCAACGTACGTTGGAATTTGCCACGATAAGGCTTATCTTTTGGAAACTAACAGAACTTCTGGTAAATAAATACCATTATTTTCACAGAGTTCCAATTCCCTTATCCCAGTAGGTCTGGAAAAGTAATCTTTACCGCAGAAAACCATGTTTATGAAAGGTAACGAAGTTTATCTGTCTTTGGAAAGCCAAAAAGTATAGCTTGTCAGCTGCATATCTTTCAGAATATACAAAAAGAGTTATGCCACTGAATTACATGAGGGAAACTGTAATTTCCCTTCCATTGTAATATGGAACTTTTCGAGTTTCTTTAGGTGAGGCATTTTGTCAGAGTCATACGTTATAGATCAGTAATCTGTTCTAGATTGGATCAACGCTTTATGAAATCTCAGAAATACTTCTTTATCAGAGTTCCAATTCAACTTTAACAGACAGTTGATAATAGTCAAGGTTTTCTGATACTTTGTTAATATTTTTCGTTATTTGTGTCCTTCATAACAGGTAACCCTATAAAGTATGAGAAACAAACTGTTACTTTGTATCCAATGTCAAAACTGGGCTTATTTAAACCGATCTTTTCCTAGCGAAACGCATCCAACATGTTTTCTCAGTTGAGAACTGGAAATCATTCATGTTTGCTACTTCGACGAGCTTGTTAATAGCCGCTTTGTTTAATCATTACAGTTTGACTGTTGGCAGAGAAATTCTCAAGATTCTCCTTATATGATGTTTTTCCAGTGTCGGATGTCATAGGGATAATAACGTTATTAAAAATATTAAGAGAATTTACAAAATGAACTGAAAAATGTCTGTTTGTCTTGTCTCACATCATGCAAGAACCAACCGACCGATTGCTTTCAAATCTGCCGAATAAATTCTTGTTTTGGCGAAGGTTTTAAGAAATATACCTAGGCTCTTGCACCCTCGGGAATGAATTTCTGAATTAAATTATTCAGTAAGGAAAAAAACGATAAATTCTTTTACTTCATTATTATATTTCTGTCACCATGGCAACAATAAATTATGATTTTTTCGACATCAAAGATGTGTGTACTTTAGTTGTCATAGTTACTGCTATTTTGTCTTTTGTAATTTAATTCCTTTTTCAGATTTCCATAAAACCTGAATACTTTAATTAACAATTTATCAGTATTATTCTCACAATCATGACGGTAATGGACAATGCGGGATCCAGAAGGCGGAGCTCTATGGCTAGACGGAAACGGTGAGCCAGCAAGCTCTGCAGGGTCCAGGGCGTGGGGCTCCCTGGCAAGACTGTAATCACTAGCAAAGTAAGCTTTGCAGCTCTGGGGTGGGCCCCTTGGCACGGGGAGCACCTGATTTGGCTCCAGGTTTTGCCTGGACGCCGGGGATTCAGGCTAGAAGACTTATTATAATACCAAAATGAAGCTACAAATTTGAAAAGAGCTGAAAAAATAATATTAAGCGCGTGTGTACATATGTATATATATACGAGGGTAAGTCAATTATTATCCGCAATATAGTTATAAAATTTTATTGTAATCAAGTAGGAAACTTACAAGTACATCATTTTTCAA
>JAAAKQ030201318.1:0-11837 GCA_010016005.3 Zanna intricata
ATCACCAATTCTTTTTTAACCTACCCTAATTTTGTGAGATTTTTCGGATGAAAAATAAACGAGAAATCATGTGCGTAGCCATTGCTTTTGCATCGGCCGCATTTCAAAATATGGCCGTAGCCAAAAGGTTAATAAAAGTACAAAGCTTCATTTTAATCTAAATGAATTTTTTCCTAGAAATGATAATCACAGGTCCCATGAGTGATAATGCAAGACCACCCCACCCTAGCAGTTATAAACACACACACACACACACACACACACACACACACACTAATCATTATTATTATTATTAAATCATTGTTAATCATTAAAAAAATAATAAAACTTGCTCATTTATTATTTTTTTTTTTTTTAGTCAAGTCATTCGAAGCCCCATCATATGTACCACAAACGATTATGAGTGATTATGAAGTTTATGAATGAAGATCGGGCTCATCCTCAGTCAGAATGTCAAGGTAGCTATTCTGATCGGCGATCTATCAGCTTTTTTGTTTTTTCTAAGGCTTTCTTCAAACATCTTTTTATTTCAAACAATTTCACTTCCATTCAAGATTTGTCTTTATAAATGCTATTATTCACTAACCAAAAGCGTTTTATACAATTCAAAACTACAACCATCTTTCATGTTAGAGTAGTGTTGAAATAATAATAATACTTTGTAATAAAATACGACCGTTTTGTCAATATCAAAATTATACTTACATTTCTGTAACCGCTGAGTTAGTGATAAACGCGGTTTTACTCTGCAGTACTTTCCTAACTAAATTTTACTAAACTTTTTGCTCAATAAATATCTTAATAAACAAATAAACATCCAAACTTATATAATGTTAATTGAAGTATGTGAAAGAAGAATCTCACCAAATTTCGGAAAAGTTATTCATTACTAACGACTTCGAAATTGCAGTCAAACTTGTCATAGAATTCATTTATGGCATATTTCTCCAGCCAAATCCACTTAATATAGCCTTCAGTACTTTCCAAATCTCCACTCTTTCTTAGCTGCGCTAAGACAAAGGAAACAGAAGGTTGTTTTACTTTTTTTTAATAAATAAAAAACCGGAAGAAATTGGTAATGGAGAGGAGAAAAGTTAAATCTGAATTCAAAAGTTTATATTAATATATTATTTTATGAAAATACAAGCTTGATACTGAAAAGTAAGACCTTGTATAAAAAAAAAATGATTTCAAGTCGATTTAGTCATAAGTCGATAAAATAATGTTTTTTCTTTACAGAACGATTCATGCTCAGCAGTATGTGTAGTTATGACGGACTGTCCAATTATCTAATTTAAAAATCAGTTATTCATAATTATCCCAGTAGTTAGATTTAATTTACCGTTATAAAATTAAATCAGAATACATATTATTAGAAGTGTGATTTTATGTTCTCTACTATAATGCATTTAGAAACAATTATTGCCAATTATCTAAAAGAATAATCAAGAATGTTAATTACATATGACCTCGATTAATCCTTTCTTCCTATCCGTAGTAAATATAATTCTATTAAACTTTATATCAGATGTAAACGTTTCGTTTAATCATGGTATCTATATCCAGTATAATTATTTTAAGTTATCGTATTCTCCTAGTCTATGAAATTAGAATAGTCTAAGGGGATAAGCATTAGTCCAGAGATTTTGGAAAATTGTTTATTACTGGTCTACTGTCTAGACGGTAGATCAATAATATTTTTCATCATTAGTGATCAAAATTTTGATTGATGACTTAGATAATAGATTAAGAACAGAAATTTCTCTTTTTAATGACTACATTTTTCTTACATGTCTTTCTCTTACATGTACTATGATTCGTAATTCCACTGAAAGGCAATATATCATAAAATGTTAGCTTAAAGAGAGGTGTAAAATTTATTTTAAACTTAATAATTTCAAGTAATTTAGAAATCTTTATAGAGATTAGTCAAATATATAGAATTATCTTTAATTTGCAGAAAAATTTGAACATCAAACAAATATTTTTAATGCTACATAAACACATCTTTCAAAAATATTTTTGTCTGCAAAGAAAAGATAAATAAATATGAAGGACATATTATGACAGTTAATTTTATTAATTATCAAAAGTGAATTAATAAATATTAATAATAAAATTAAGAAAATACATAATAGAAAGAACTATATTGTTTTATTTAGTTGAAGATACAATGTAAACTTAAGTTACAGTCGTCTCAAGAAATCCTGAGGCGCCGTCTTCATTAACGTTCAGCTACCGAAAGCCTTTCTGGAACTTAACATAATACAGGTCAATTAGATATTAATGTTTATAATTTGCAGAGTAGTACAGTATATCGATGTTTGATGTCATGAACCGTCCGTTATCATGGAAAAATATTTTCCAGAAAGAAAAAAAGTTTTTTCATAGGTAAGGTCCAATGCCGTTTGCAGCTCCGTGAGGCTTGTTGAGGAACTTCGTTAACGACAAGGATAGAAGTGTCATCGGAAAATGTGGGGACGGTCAACCTTCTAGGGTTGGAGGTGTCGCAATTAATATTGAATACAACACAGGACCTAGTACAAAGCCCTGAGGGACAGTCGACCTAATGTTGAAGAAACTCGATAACTCATCATTACATCTTACTTGAGAGAAACGTCCCTCAAGGTAATTCCGTAAGATAAGGTAGTACGGTTGAGAAAGTTTTAATTTAAATTTATAGAGGAGCCAGGTAACCATACTTTGTCAAAGGCCGTTGGATATCTAAGAATGCCGCTGAGCAGAATTTTTTTCTTCCAGACATCCACTGATGGCCTTGACGGCTTTATGAAACTGTTTGTTGGTGGAGTCGCAGTACCTGACCCAAATTTCGTGTCCGGAATTACTTCCTCATCCTCAAAAAACCGGCCTAAGCTTGCGAAATAATAGCTTTCCAAATAATTTAGATATGGCCGGTAAGAGTCTAATCGGTCTGTAAGAAGAAACCTCGTGTGCAGGCTTCCTTGGTTTAAAGATTTTTATCACCTGAGATATCTTTTATTCCACTAGGACGTAAGACGTCCGCAGGATCGCGATAAAGAGATTCTTAAAGTACATGATGCCTACATATTGTAGTAAACGAACGCAGAAGGTTCACGTTGGATGAAGTGACTTTTACAGTTAGAAGGCTTTCAGCAAAGAAGAGTCCTGGCCCCGACTGCATCCCAGCCGCAATATTAAAAGGTCTGCTTTGTACAGCATTTTGGACATTGGTCAAAGCCTTAAACTACGGACTGGAGAATAATTCCTTTCCAAGATGTTTAAAAGAATCTCGGCTCGTGTTTTTACCTAAACACAATGGCACTGCACAGGAGTACCATCCATTGTGTCTGATAAATAATTTAGGCAAAGATATCGAAAGAATGTTAACAGACAGAATATTAGAAGAATTGGAAGACTCAGGTGGTCTACATAAGCATCAGTTTGGCTTCCGGAAAGAACGATAAACGATTCAGGCTGTGAACAAAGTCATCACCTGTGCTGAGGGGGTCAGGCAGGATACTTGGAGGACTAGACGGCTTCCGAAATTGATCTTATTAGACGTAAGAAACGCGTTCGGGACGGTAACATCGAAGACTATAATGACAGCGGTAAGGGATCGTGGGGTTAGCACATCGTCAGACAACGTCAGATTCAAGAATACCTACACAATAGATGGGTGTAAGCCGATACAGAGAATACTACGATTAGCTTTAAGACCACCCGCGGAGTTCCGCAAGGCTCGTTACTCGGCCCGCTTATGTGGTCTATTATTTACGATGGAGTGTTGACACTCGATCTGCCAGTGACCATTGTCAGAAGAACATCTACTTAGGAATGTAAATATTTCATAAATACGTTTTTAGGCACGATTATGGAAATATCCTGTAGATCTAGGATCACGAAAATGGGAATTTCTATTTAAAAAAAAGTTCCGGTGATCCAGATCTTACTTTGTCAGGAACTCCCATGTACTTCAATTCTTACTAACTTCATGAGTATATATTTTTTGGATTGTAAAGAACCAGTACGTTTAATCGGGCTACTATAATGTGAAGAGCATTAAAATATATTTGTCTTCTTCCTTTTACTTCATACAAGGGAAACATTTCGGTTTTCAGATTTTAAAGGAAATATCCATTTTAACCACCTCTGAATCCATTTTCAGTAGTTTCGGCATGACGCCTGTACGAACGTATCTAGCACAACTCAAAACCGATTAGCCACAGAATGCTGACATTTTGGATTTAGAACTGTTGTAACATCTAGTTGTGCACCTCCCCTTTTGATTCCAATCGACTGAACCAAAAGTATCCAAAAAAGCCCAAAATCCAAAAACATTTGGATTTTAGAATTTTTCTTAACTGCATTAATAAGCCCTCACAGAGAGCTTTTCAACGATATATAATAAGTGGTATTTATTTTTCAATGGTTCGGGGTATAGCCAAACCAAATTTTAGACATCTGATTATTTCTCTTTTTCTGTTTAGCCTCCGGAACTAACGTAAGGACTCTCTCGAGAGAACTCTCAATTTCCAAATCAGCTGATTTGCGATGTCGTGTTAATCACTAGACCAGCCCGGTGGGCTGAGACATCTGATTATCGAATATTAATTGAAAATTATAATTTATAATCGTATTATTTTTGGATTTTCGTACAAGGAAGTTAGGTAGTATTCACATCAATTGTTTTTAAAAGAATTATGTAAAAATTTCTGATGGCCACTAAAATTACGATGGAAAATTGGATAAACGGCTTCGAAACAGTTACAATTATACAAGTATTATTGAAAATTATTTTGTTATGTATAACCTGTTGCAACATAATTTTGATATGTACATATTTTTTTATTCAGCTTATACATTTTTTATTCAGTTTATGTGACACAGATATTGCAACGCAAGGTCAGAGATGATGGGGTAACGAAAGGATGACGGACAGCCCTCTGTGGAGTTGTCGTTTGTCTAGTTTTACCTAGATGGGCGGCGATAATGAGACACGGGGACACCCTTAAGTTGTTAAGACCAAGACCCGGCTTTTTGGGCATAGTTGGCCCTCATCACCCTATCCGAGAGATTAGAGGCAGGCATTAAAATAAATGATCCGACCGACTGATCGACCTGTCATGCCGAGCATAATGCAGTAGACTGGAAGGCCTGTTTGAGAATTTGGACACTTCACTGGGCTGAGCAATGCTTAATTGTGGGTGCGGCCCAGGGGAGCGGAGAAAAAAAAACAAAAAAAGCTTATAAAAATAAATAAATACACTATTTTTTTGTGTATATACATTTTAAAAAAATATATAAATTACAAAATAAAGTTGAAAGCTTATGGAAGTCGTCATTTTAAACAGATAAAAATAAAAGAAAGTAAAACAATCCAAAAATATTTTCTCTTGTTGCTAGGAAGTTAAATTAATTTTTTAAATCAACAAAGGCTGCTTACGTATAATAAAATTAAAAAAAAAAAAAAATATATATATATATATACGCAAGGGTTAAACATAAATACTATAATGTTCAGTTTCATAGAAGTAAAGACAGAAGACGTCCAGGATTAGATCAACACGTGTTCTACTGATAACTGATAACGCTCTTTTTTTATGGCCCTACCATTTACAGCAAAATGAATAGAAATGATATAGGTTGACAATAGATTCCCTAACATCGCTTGCTATAGGAAGATCATAAACAACGGGATAGCCGATATAATACAGATACAACTATGGACGTACCTTAATAGATATTTAATTATTTAACTGGTTACAATCAGTAAAGGGATTCCTTAATGTAGATTATTTTCTTCTAATAACTTGCTGAATATTTTTAGAGAAAACTTACAAATTATGAATAGTCTGATAACTTTTATCTTACTTCTTAATTACTCAAACTTGTAAATAGAAAATGGCTCATCATCTGAAAGCAGTATATTAGTATCGGTTAGCATTCTTTGATTTTTCTGTCCGTTCTTTATTACATTTTTGTGCAGTGTAGAACTTAAACGAAATATTTTCCGTTCTACACTTAAGTTTATCAATGAAACGTTTATATAGTGTCCTTTAAAAAGTTAATATTTTACAGATTTAGTTTCTAACAAGTATATGCAAATCAGTATTATAATTACGAATCAATCTAATTTAAGAATTACCTGATTGGATTTTGATAGATTGTATTATAGAAAAATAACTCTCTCTTTATCACTCTCTCTCTTTCTCTCTCTCTCTCTCTCTCTCTCTATATATATATATATATATATATATATATATATATATACAGTATATAAAAAAAAACTCTGGCAGACAAAAAATGGAGATATTTGAGTTACATGTTACTGGAGAGTGCACAATTAGATAGTTGGTTAAATCTGAAATTCAAAATTATATAACAGAATTATTACTGGAATATTCTTTTGTACTTAGCATTTCTAGGTGGGTAAAATATGATTTTAATGAGGGTAAAATTGCTCCGGCTGGAAACAATGACTATTGAAGGACACACGTTGTTTTATTCATACCCTTATATTTCCTTAATAATGCCGCTATTAAATCGCTAATACATCAATGCCGCTATTTAAATCGTTACAGGGACATTTTAGAACATCCCAACCCCTTAGGGGAAGACAGCCCCTTGTGATGTTCCGGTCGCCACATCACCTCTCCGTTCCTAGCTCTGATGGGCTTTACCGGGGTCGGCTTATTGACCCTCGAACTCACAACATATCATAGTCATCAGCCTCGTTTCGGATACTACCGATGCAAATGTCTCAGTAGACATTTACATCAGGAAGTTTTGACTTAGCCTTTGCCTTCGCTTTAGGCTTCTTTCGGACATTTTCTCATTCTGCCCTACTCGTTGCCCTCTGAACTAGCTAATCGAGTTCGCGGAAACACGAACCCCACGCCTAGTTCTCTAATTTAGACCAGCTAATTGTGACTGTAAATATCTCATTGTTATCAGTAATTAGTTAACAAACACACCAAAAAAGAAGATGTTGCTCGTAACAACGGTAATTTAGGCCTAGTTCCCTTACAGGTGAAATCACTAAATTAGACTTAACTTTATTTGCGTATTAAACTACAACTCATCACCGCATGACATTTACTTTATCACATCTGCTCTCGTCAAGACGGACCTACACCTCACGGCTACATAGACTACCATGCCCTCGGCAGTGTAATCCCCGTTCCGCCGACAACAATTACAAACCTAAACCACTCCCATCTGAATGGCGCTTCACCTCATGGCTGAATGGGATCCATGCCCTCGACAGTGCAGTCACCATCCAGCCGACAGCGCAACTTTCGTTCTCAACCTAAGTGTTAGACTAATCTAACCGTGGCTCATTGCTAACACGTTTATCTCCAGCCAATCAATTGCTCCGATGTGACCTAGTCACCCTGGATCCTACACTATACTCCCTCAGCCGATTTGCACAATGCAAGAAATCGGAGGAAGCCAGACACAACTGTCCATTATCTGCGAGTCTTCCAACTGATCCGCAGATCCAGAAAGGAATTTACTCCCTTAAGGCTTCATACCGCAAAACCTTACATGCCTGTGTCGCTCAGAATTCTATTTCCGACTACGAGTTTACTTTGATCACCAGCATCTCATCGTTGGCATAAGCGACGATACGGCAGCCACCGGGCAACCACAACGGCATCAGAAAATCGAACCCGATGTGTGGACCTAAAACACTGCACTGTGGACAACCTTTTGACAGGGCCTTTCTACTTCCAAACCACCGTTACGAAGGACATTGGTCCTGTTGCTGAAACAGCTTAAGAGAATGAGAATCTCGTTTTGCGTACAACCACGCCACTGCAGTTAGAAAAAAGCAGAGACCCACCACAAATTGTTGAAGGGCCCGGATATATCCAAAAAGACGCCGAGTAGATACTTGCTTTATCTAACATCCTAATTCGTATGAAGCTATTTCTAATATCCTAAGAATGGCGTCCTCCGTGCCCTTGCCCGGGCGAAAACTGAACTGATCATCCATCAACAGATGATTAGAAGCGAGCCTGCTATCTATGCGGAGGTATAAGACCTTCTAGAAAACTTTACCTACGACGGGCAAGAGCATCATAGGCCGGTAAGGAGAACCTACGATGGGATTCTTGTCTCCACCTTTGAAGAGCAATTTCAACTCACCGCGTTTCAACAAGCTGGGAAATATCCAACGAAAAGCGTCCTATTGAACAATCTGGTAAGAGGGTCAAGAATAATTGGTAACGTGCGACGAAGAAGGAGCTCCACCGTTATACAGTCATATCACGAGGCTTTGTTTCGAGCCAGACTGCAGATTACTTGGCGGACCTTCACCTCAGTAACGTCAGAAGATTGAAATTCACAATGAAAGCCTGCACTTCCCTTCGAACTCGGCGATGATACGAGATCTCACCGGTCTCGGTATCATCTGGAAGCAGATCGTTCATAAGAAGATTGAGAACACAATCTTTTCTGTTACTACTCCATCTTGGGTCGAGAGAGCTAACAGAAGAATGTTTTCTTTTCCGCTTATGACCAACGACTCTATAAGCGACACTCCTAGGATCCTTATTTTCCTGCTCTTGTACAAAAGAGCGCCAGAAGTCACGCTTTGAAGATCTAACCTTATGAAAATACTCGTTCCTCTTTTGACGATAGTCTACAAGCAGGGCTGCTTGCCGATCAGGATCGCCCTTGCATTGAGCAGCTCTCCTGAGCCGGCCCACAGTCCGCTGCATCGCCGTCAGTTCACGAGTCCACCAACCAGCAATTCCATTCCAATCCATACCACGGGGAATGAAACGGTCAACAGCTTCGATTATCGCAGAAGAAAAATTCTTTGTCAGATCTTCTAAATGGACTGCGTCCAGGCTTCGAGAGAAGACTCGCAGCCTGGTCGCGAGAATATTAGAAGGCTTGGATCAATCCGCTCACCTGTACAGGAAGTGCCCCTACAGACGCCCCTATAGAGACGTTCGCTCTGTAGACAACGCGCAGCTGCCTACCAGCTCGAAAACAATTAGTCGATGATCGTTGACGCAATCATCAACTACAGACCAATTCTGGATCCCACTGTGCCAAAGAGGCGATTTGGCGTTTGCATCGATTCCTAACAAAACTAGACAACCTGCTACCAATCTGAGAATTCTATCCCATCTTTCCAAATACTGTTCAGTGGGATCTCTGTAATGAAAGTAAGAGCTCACAACTACTAGGTCCAAACCATTCGCAGCAAGCTTAACAACGACGAAATTCGAGTCAGAGGCTTGTCGCAAGAAGATACTATTCAAAGACTTCCTGCACAGGATAACGGATTTACTGTCACCAACGAATAACTTCTTCCAAACGTGGAAGCCTGACAGATCATTCGACCATATACGGGTGTTGTAGAAGTACAACATCAAGGTCCCGCTTTTCAAAACGTCATCTAACTCAACTTGGACAACATAGGCACTCTGGGAATTTAGTTGACCGAATCTAACCATCAAGAGAATTAAAATACTGTTCAACCGTCTTCAGATATACACCGCAGTCGCTACTATTGACGGAACTCTTATAATTTTTGCATAACCTTCTGCCAAAACAGAGAGCCTCTTTCACCTTTAGCAATTTCGGAAGAATTGTCTTCCTTGTACTGTTGTTGCCACTGCGGGGAAGAGTCAGAAATTTGACCAGATAGTCCAAATCACCCTGGACTTCTTTGACCAGCGGGACAAAACTGCCAGGTGTGGACTTCGCTTTTTGAAATGCTTCGCAATTTGGGTTTTTCTCCCGGATGGATGGCCCCCTACCTCCATTGCCCAGCAAGACTCATCATCTGAAGTTGAGGAGGTTGACGGCCTCCTCTTTCGCTGGAGCTTCCCTACCACCTGCTGAAAATCCTCTATCATGGCCGCAGATTGCTTGGCCTGATTATTTGAAAAACTGATCGCTCGCAGTCTTCCTCCTACTATCTGGTTGGGCGATCCCACAGACTCGATGAGCTACGGGCAGTTGGGGACCTTCTTTTATCCCTTGTCACACTATGTACCTTTTGGCCGCTACTGGATCGGTTACTGAAATAAAAATGAACCACAGATTACGGTCCTCGTTCTTAAAAGAATGCGAGTAGGACTAGGGTAGTCCTACTCGTCTTTACTCATCCTCCTACTAGTCCTTACTCGTAACGTGGACTTACGACCAGGAGTCGTTGTCATCATCTTTCAGCAGCTTTGAGGCGGGTACACGCACAAAGCTTTAGCTTTTTATTTTCCGCAACAAGTTTAATACAGATGTCTAAAATAATAAATCGCACTTCTAGAAACCACGGCTTGCAATTACCACAATCAGAACCAGCAGTGGGTACACAGTTACACTACACTCCCTAATTACCAACAACAATCCGTTTAGTTGCTAGCACTCCGGACCACGAAAGGAGACCATAATTAAACATTTTAGAACAGCACAAAAATTGCAAACTATTGTGTTTAGTTTATTTGCAACCACATATTATTTATATTATTTTGTGTAGCTTATGTTAACAACCAATTTGTACTTGTTAATACATAATCGTAAATTCTTGTGATTATCAGTGCGATTCAAACAGGCAGTCCTGGTTGGTCATAACAGAAGGACATTTAATTAATTGGGACTGTTGTTGTCTTTCAGTAAAATAAAACAAAAAAATGGAATATTAGGGAAGGGAGACCACCCCTCCAAGTCTAACCCTCTGAACGTCTTCCTTTTAGCCGCAATGTGAAAATATACCGTAAGCTAATCCCACTGGAAAACCACAGCACGTGGCTGAAATCCAGATAATGACGGCACGGTCTCAGCATATTAGAGATAACTGTCACACAACTGTTACTGTTAAATGCATTATAATATAAAAGAATTCAAAAAAAAAAAAAACCAGAAGATATAATTCAAGAGAAGAAACTAACTTGGAGTTGATAACGAAGATAATCGAAGGGAAGTTATAAATATTACTATTAATACAACGATATACTTATTATTGAAACCTCTCAAATCTATTTTTCTTGAAAAACTCAATATAAGCAGTTTGTATCTCGGGCCAGAGAAGGAGAAGCTAATAATAATATCTAAAAAAAAAGAAAGAAAAAAAAAATATTACGGCCTCCAACCGTCATAACAGCCATAACTCCAACGGTCAATGTTATGACCTCTTACGGTTATCCCGACCTCCATGAATATATTTATCTTAACAGGGAAGTGATATAATCATATTCAAAGTGTGTGAAGAAAGACATTGTAAAGAAAAAACATTTATTACAATATACATATGACCGAAGACAAAAAAAAAACTGGCATCATCTATAATATTACAGTTAGAAACAAAAGTTTGAAAATTAAGCTAAATCGGTTGTGTAGTAAACTACAGTTTTAAATTTAATATAAAATAAATCCACAAAAATAATCAATTATTAATAAATATCATGACGTAAGTAAATATTCGTCAAACATATTAAAAATGAATATAAATAGCTCACAAGGTTATAGTAATATATCTCGGTAAAGAGTCTTAACTTCCTAATTCCATTTATGCCCTATTTACCAATTTTGATATCGTTGGAAACAGGAAAAACTGCACGTAGCACGAGAAACAGCTATCTCCATTGAAATTTTACAAGTGTGTTTTTTTGTTCAGTCGTTCCAGCTAACTCTAGCAGCTGATTATGAAGATTTTTTGGAGGTATTTCTCCGGGGAAATACCTCCAAATATGATGGATTTCCTAACGGTGATTCCGGAGGAACCACCGTTAGGAATACCTTCAGAGGATGAGATGAATGATTACAGGGTTTGTATAATAAGTAACCGGACTGACCTCAGAAAATTTTTTATTGGCAAAATATGTACAATTTTTCTT
>JAAAKQ030201340.1:0-12757 GCA_010016005.3 Zanna intricata
GCCTTTCATCCGGAGGTCCCGGGTTCGAATCCCTGTCAGGCATGACATTTTTCACACACGCTACAATTCATTCATCTTATCCTCTGAAGATATACCTTAATGGTGGTTCCGAAGGTTAAAAAAAAAGAGGAGGAACGGTAGCTTTGAAAGACAGAGCGTCGTCATCTCTTACATAAGTTCTGTTAGATAATTTTGTCCAACCGCCACAGCAAACAGTAAACAAGTGAAATTAATTTAATTTTATATTACAATTACGGGAATGTTAAAATTACTAGTATATTATCTGGTAAACAGATAAAAATGCGTTCTTTTGTGGGTAATTAAATGTAATTTTTGCAGTTTTTTTCCCAAGATAAATTCCAAATCAAAATATAAAGTCAACTCCGGTTATATTTTGAACAAAGGTTCTTAATCGTCGGCTCAGTGGTCATTCAGTTTAATAAAACGCTTATACGTCTTAGAGATATTTAATTATTCGCGTAGTGCTAACAAAACGTTTAATATCAAATTTCTTTCATATAATTTGTTTTTTTTTTTTATTTTTACTACCGTTGCCGAAGTACTGTTGAATCTGAAGATATCAATCCGCCACTATAGGAGTGTTTTACTACCGTTGTTTGAGCGGTTTGTTTATCTTTTCCAATGTTGATTTAAACAAATTTTAGTAAAATGATTCTCTCTAAATTATTTTGATTAATATTATTATTAATAGAGAGCTGATTGACCTTCCCAAAGGAGGCACTGAGATAAAAAATTAAAGTTAGGGAGAGGTTTTTTTTATTATAAAGCCTATTTAATTTTGATTGTAAATGTAAACAAAGATTCATCTTGTCTTTCTGAAGTTCAACTTTAAGTAATCGCCGACCTGTTAAAATAAGTAGAGATTTGTAAAAATTCTCATTTCTTAATCGACAACCCTATCGGTATAAATCTATTTACTGTTTTTAATATTTTTTCCTTGATAACATTCTTTTTTCGAAATCTTACTGTCTTACAACAGTAAGATTAATTATACTTTTAAAAACGGTACAGTCGTAACGAATGTTCAGACGCTTTTTAATTAATGTCTTTAATTTAATCACAATAGCTAAAGTACAATGGTAAGTTAGAAATTTAGTAATAGTTAATTTTGAACTATTCATCTACCTGAATTGAAAACTAAATTAAAATTAATTTGAGTTTTAAAGAAGTAGGAAAATTCTATTACTTAACATTTTTATAAATATTTACAGTTATTTTTGGTGAAGTACTGAAATGGATTTGCAAAGAAAAAAAAATACAGTTTGGAAATTATTTAATAAAATCACATTATAAGAGACGAAGGAAAGTTTATGCGGAAGGATTACAAACAGATCCTATGTTAAATATTATATTTACAAATCATATAATCTTAGGCATTACCCAGTCTCGTTTTAAATCTGGACAATCCTACATTTTTGTTTAGTTTGTGATATGTTCTTAACCGTATAATCGGATAGCAGTAGTCCATCGGTTGCTACATTTTATTCTCTGTTTATCGTACTTTTCATTTTTAGAAAATGTAAAGATTTTGTTTTTACATTTTAAATACTAATGTATTTTTTAGAATAACATGCATAATTTTTAAAACAGTACAATAAATTAGGTAAAACCTACTTTGAGTAACAAATCTCTACTTTTTTTTTTTTTTTTATAAATAATTAAAATGAAATTCAATCTTACTAACAATTCGTCCGCATTCTCTTTTCTAGCACTTTCGGTCATTCAACCATTCTCAGGAAAAATTATTCTTCAATTTGAGGTTATAAAAACTAAAATACGTTAAAATAAAAAAATGATAAAACACAATTGGTCGTCATAGTATAAAATTAGTCATGTCTGTTATGTAAGAAGGTGCTATTGTTATGATGGTCAAAATGGATATTTTCGTTGAAATCTGAAACCGAAATTTTTCGTGATTACAAAACTTCCTTGTACAAAGTACAAGGAAATAAAAAGCAAGGAACTCGTACTGTTCTTATACTTTAGAGGCCATCGCTGATGTTTCCTTTCAAGTCGAAAGGAGTCCCAATAAGTCGACAAGACATTTATCATAGCAAATGGAAACCTATGTCAATGATTGACACGATTTAAACCCCTACACTATTATTTCGGTTTTCAGATAATTAATGATTCATGATATGATCGACCATAAAACATTTTTTGAACGGTTCCTGGATAGCATCGAACAAGGAATATCGAATCCTTTTTTATCTTATTTCAGATGCGGCACGGTTTCTTTTAGCGCGTTATATAAATTTACAAAATACGCACGACACTGATCATCAGATAATCTGCATTGATTTTGATTGAAACTTCTTCACGAGATTTCAGTCTTTTCATGATGATTTTAACCTCTTCATAAAGAGCATTATATTCTGTGAAAACATTGTGTGTACTCGTGTGTATTTTTTATCTTTAATAAATTTGTGCTCCGACTCTCACGTACTCATGTACTCCAGAAATCAAGAACGGTTATTTTCAATAAAATGGAGATCATTTTCCGCTCATCGAAGCCAACTCTAGTCCAAATATAGCTACATTTTTAATTAGACACTAATATGACTTTATTCTATTAACCTAACTATATTTTTTTTTGTCTAGAAATTTGACTGGTTTAATGCAGCTTTCCAACATTCCCTATCTAGCCGTTTCATTTCTGAATAACCCCATACATCCTACATCCCTAAAAATTTATTTTACATATTCCAAACGTTGTCCGCCGTACTTTTTCCCATCTACCCGTCCCTCCAATATCAAAGGGACTATTGGAGGATGCCTTAATATATGGCCTATTAGTCTGTCTCTTCTTTTAATTATATTTTTCCAAATGCTTTTTTCTTCATAAATTTGCCGCAACATCTCTTTATTTGTCATTTTATCTACCCATCTGATTTTTAACATTCTCCTATAGCACCACTCTAATATTTCTTCTTAGGTCATCCAAGTTTCACTTCCATATAAAGCTACGCTCCAAACATATACTTCCAAAAATGATTTTCGTGACGTTTAAATTAATCCTGATGTAAGAAAACTATATTTCTGACTGAAAGCTCGTTTCGGCTGTGCTATTCGGTATTTTAAATCGCTCCTGCTTCATCCATCTTTAGTAATTATAGTTTCCAAATAACAAAGTTCTTCTACCTCTGTAATATTTTCTCTTCCAATTTTTATATTAGTAGTCCATCTACATTATTTCTACTTCATTTCATTGTTTTATAACAGTTCACATTTAGCATAATTTAAAAAAAAATAAAATTGTCAATAAAAATTAATTATTATTTTTTATTTTATTATTATTTTAAGTTGTAAAATAAAATAATTAAAATGTTGCTAAAAAGAGTTTTAAAGCAAAATAACAATATTAAAATGATTTTAATTATTAATTTTAATCGATGAAAAATGTTTAAACGCAAACTTTAATAGTTAAAACGTACGTATCCGTTGAATTAGACAGCAGTCAAACCAAATGTAATGAAATATCTGGCCCTTTTTAATTGTGTTACTCTGCAGAACAACGCCAGATCTGAGAGTCAAAGACGGAATATTAATGATGAGACGCTACTAATAAACCACTTAACATTACTCCAATTTTCCCGATTATGTAACCTATTCTTAGATTCTTCATTTACAATAATTCTACATTATTCTATATTATATCTGTTATAGATAGTGATTTTAGTTTTACCGTATTAGTTTCATACATTCTTAAGCCAAACAGGCGTTTTTTGTCTTTTGAACGTCAAGGAACGTTTAGAAGGAACCAATCAGAGAGTATGGTCGCAGCTTAATGTTCTCAGCCACCCTTTCAGTGGGGTGCTCTTGCTCCATACTGTCGTGTTCGGTGTAAGCACTTTAAAAATGGCCACTTTACCATGTTTATTGCACGGTAGATTTCACATCATTAAATAACTCCCCTTACAATTCAGTTAAGGTGTAGCTCATCTTCGATCTCGAGAACAAAAACTACAGGTTTCGCAGAAAAATGGAAGTCTTGATGGTGTAACATACTCTCCGCTTTCGGATGAGATGAGGTGATTTTAAAGTATAAAAAAAATTTGTTCATTTTATAGGCATTTAAAATTTGTTCTACTTTTACTCCATACTACCTGCAGGGCGTGCCTATGGCATGTCTCCGCAGCTTGGCCCTCCAGGCTGGTTACTCTGGCAGGCGGTGTCTCGGAATGCTATTATTAGGATCCAAAATTGATTACATCTGTATAAGAACTTCTTTTTTTTTTTAATGATGAAAATTGATCAAGGAAAAGAGAAAAAATGTCAGCAAACTTCCCAATTAAATTTGGTTTAGATTGGTTTAGGTGTCTTTTGAAGATTGCACACTCAACATTTTCATCTAGATCCATAATATCCATGTGCAAACTCATACAATCCGAGAGCTCCTTGCTTAAATATAAATGAAATTAATTTATTTATTGTTAATATATTATATTCAATTAATGAAAAAAATTATCTTAATACAAAATTAACCTTCCTTGGTACAATAATAAAAGAGAAATTAGTTTCAAAATTAATAAATCGCTAAAAAGAATATATAGAATTCAAATCATTTGATTACAAGATTCAAAATCATTAGATTTGACTCACGTGTTTTGCCTATATGTATGTTTAATTGTAACTTCAAGGCCAAAAAAAAATCATATACACGATTATAAATGGACAATCGATAGTATTTTCACTATCGGTTTATTTGTATGAAAATAGTTGTGTTTTAAGATCCGCTAAGGTTTTGAATGAATGAATTACGTTAGAGGTAGTAAAATTTATTAATTTGTTTTACAATTATTACAATACTGACTAACAATAGAGCATTAGACTAATTTATTTAATAAGAGTAACAAAAATATGTGGGTATTAATAAAGAGTAAAAGAAAGACTGAAAATTTATAGAGTGAGAAAAAAGTGAAACATTTTTATTTTTACAAATAAAAAAGAGGAAATGAAACTTGAGTCAACATAAATAATCGATTTTATGAAGAAAAACAATCACATAATAAAAAAATATATTATTAATATATGTCTCTCATATTATCGATATATAATAATGTAACAAATATAAAACTGACCGCCACTAGACTTGTACTAACGAATCGGGATTTTCCGCTAGTGATCGGTACATTCCGGTACTAAGTTAAAGGTAACGCAAACACAGACAGACATTATACAAATGCCATTTAGTAGGGTAGGATAAGAATAAATATAATAGTTATTTAAATGTGTGCTATTTAAACTCGTTATTTTTCATCTCGCTAACCGGTTTATATTTCAATTGGGAACATAAAAATGCTACACAATTCTGGAAATAAATCTGAAGTGAATCCTGAATTTTCTTTAAGAAAAACCAAGTCTGCTCTGAAGTATTTTGAGGAATAGCGGTTAATTGAAATGTATTTCAAAACCGAGAAGTGAAAAATCGTTGGACATTTATATGGTGCACTCTTTCTGGATAAAGAAATCCCAGTTTTTCTAATTATTAATGCTATGGATATTCTATTGCCTGGAAGAAATATTGGAGCGCCTTTTAATATAGGCGTGTTAGTATTTTGCAGTTTTCCTACTGTTACATTCTCTTGTATGCTCTTATCTTCTTCATATTTCTTTGTTAAAAATAAGAATAAAATTTGCTTTATTTATTTTTTTTAAATATTTTGTTATATTTTGACTAAATTAATTCATGAAACTGTAATTTGTAATTTTCTATTCATTTGGTTTTATTGCCGGCCTCCGTGGCGCAAGTGGTAGGGTCTCGGCCTTTTATCCGGAGGTCCCGGGTTCGAATCCCGGTTAGGTATGGAATTTTTCACACACACTACAATTCATTCATCTCATCTTCTGAAGATATATCTTAACGGTGGTTTTGGAGGTTAAACAAAAAAAATTTGGTTTTATTTTTGATGAGTTTTAAAAAAATTTAATTTTACAATTCGGGGAAAAATGATCTGGGAATCTAGTTTTAAAAACAGTCGTATACTCGTATTTTTTCATATTTTCTCCTGCGATCAGATAAATCTAAATATTTCACGATAACCAATAGGGTTATTTTGGATATTCTAATGTTAACGAATAAATAACCCATAGGCTAATTCAGTTCATGAAGTACGGTTCAGTTTTTCTATAAAAACCAAGACTTTTTTTGACCGACTCAAAGTTTTGTATTTTTTTAAAACAGTTTCTCGTCAGAAAATAAATAAAACGAGAAGAGTTTGTAACAGTGAGAGATTATAAGTATTGTGGATTAAAATATATTTTGTCTAACCTATAGTAATGCAAAGGAAAGAAACACTGTTTCCTGTACAGTTTAAAGGTGCGAGTAGTTTTAACTATTTCGATTAACAGATTCATGCATTATACTATTACTGTTTCCTCATTTTCAATAAACTGTGTAGGACAACATACTATTTTCACCTTCTTATTCGAAGTAAAGGAAGTAGTGTAATCGCGAAAAATTTCGGTTATCAGATTTCAACGGTAATATCCGTTTTACCATCCCTGAATCCATTTTGAGTAGTTTCGGAGTGACATCTGTACTATGTATCTCGCATAACTCAAAAACCATTAGCCGTAGGATGTCGAAATTTTGGATTTAAGACTGTTGTAACGCCTAATTATACCTCCGTCTAGTACACTTCCCCATTTCATTGCAGTCGACTGAACCAAAAGTATTCAAAAAATCCCAAAATAAAAAAAAATTGGATTTTGAACTTTTTCTTAACTGCAGTAATAAGCCATCAGTGAGATTTTTCAATGATATATCGTAAATGGTACTTATTTTCCAGAGTTATAGCCAAATAAAATTTTAATGAATGAAATATTTGGATCTTACAAGTGGAAGACACATCGGTTTTCGAATCAGACTTCATCTCTTTATTTTAACTTATTGGTTTATTTTTTTAACTTGTTTTAACTTAAATATGTTGATTTATTAATAATTAATAATCTGCGATTGTAAAAAAATTACGATATATGATAATTAAATAATAACAACAAAAAAATTTGAAAAAATCACAAGTTATTAGTGAAATAAATTTTTATGTACTTTTAAAAGTGTATATACGCGTATATAATTTAATAGGCATTATTACACATGGGTATATGTAATAGATTTGATGAAACATCGGATTATTTAGTATTAATTGAAAATTATAATTTAGAATATTATTTTTGGGTTTTCATACAAGGAAGTAATGTGGTGTCCACATCGGATTTCTTCTGTTGTGAAGCAATATTTTATATTATATACTCTCTGTATTAAGTGGGTATAACTGAAAGTATAGTATCTTACAAGAAATGCTGTTAACGAGAGAATGTTTGATTTATTTAAATAAATTGAAGAAAGTAGATGCTTGTACATTTATGATACTTTACAACTATTCGTTTTCAGAAGATGAATCATTCTGATTTAATTTTTAAAAGAAAGTTTTTTGCTATTAATTGTATAAAAGGGGATTAACGTAGGTAACTCGAATGAATTATTTTAAAGCTAAAGGGAAATTCTTTAGAAGTTCCGCTTCTGTAAAATTGTACTTATTCCCTGTCGGATGAGCCAGCTTGATGTAACATTTTGCTTATCAGTGCGTAATATACATCATGTTTATGCTTAGTTGTGATTATGCTTTACTGTGCATAATTCCGGACAACGGATACGCTTTATTGCATCTTGCGGAGTAGCGTTTAATATTATGAATGCGAAATGAGGCGTTGTTTCCAACATTATTGTGTAATAATAGTTAATAAAATATGATGTAAATCCAATGAAATTATTGAAAAATTTCTGCCTTGTAATTTTTTACAACATTTTTATCATAATTGAAAGATAAAAATCTTATCTGGATACCAGATGACTTCCTTGTACACCTATTAAATTACACATACACATTTTATTAAAATGAAAAGTACATAAATTTTTATTTCATTAATAATTTCTGATATTTTTCAATTTTTTTTCTTTGTTGTTATTATTGAATTATTTTGTTTGTTTGAAATCGTAAACATTTTTTTATAATCAGAGATTAATAATTATTTATAAAACAATATATTTAAATTAAAAAAAAAAAAGGAAAAGGAGTTATTGCGTGATTCGAACCGATTTGTATTTTTGTAAGATCCAAATAGTCGTATACCATTAATTGAAATTCTATTTGGCTGTAACTCTTGAACTAGTGAAAATAAGTACTACTTATGATATATTGTTGAAATACTCTCAGTGAGGGCTTATTACTGCAGTTAAGAAAAATTCAAAATCCAAATTTGTTTTCGATTTTGGGATTTTTTGGAAATTTTTGGTTCAGCCGATTGCAATCAAAAGGGGAGATGATGCACAACTAGATGTTACAACAGTCCTAAATCCAAAATTTCAACATCCTACGGCTAATCGTTTTTTATTTATGCGAGATACGTATAGACGTATGTACATATGTGTACGTACAGACGTCACGACGAAATTAGTCAAAATGGATTCAGGGATGGTCAAAACGGATATTTCCGTTGAATTGTGAAAATTGAAATTTTTCGGGATCACAATATTTCCTTTTCTTCATACAAGGATGTAAAAATACTGGGTTTTAATATACGTTTCTTTGTCTTGTTCTTTGATATACTCTACTTAAACGCTAATAAAATTCATTGTAAAGTTCTTTTTTATTTTTTGTACTTTCCTTTCCTGATATCAGCAGTTACGTTTACTTCTAGTTTAAAATAGTTAGGTGACACTCTCATGAAATTTCAAAATAAAAACCTTAATTGATGTTTATTTCCAATATTAAATAACAATCATCGTTAGATAAGTAAGAATTTTTAAAATTAAATATAAATACACTAACTAAATTTAACATTATTAATGGAAAATAAATATATTAATATAAAAGAAAACTTACGAAACGACACAGTAAAATGTGTTTCCGAAGAGATTTAACAGCTATTGAGATTGCTAGAGGATTGTGGAAACAAGCAGGCAAAGATCTTAAACAGCAGATTATTAAATCTAAGAAATTAAGATGGAATGAGTTAAGCAATAGGATGGACAAAGACCTATTCGGAGATGCGTATCGCATTGTGATGGCGAGATTTGGGAGGTTGTAATCCAAGCTAACAACAGCGCAATTGATTTAGATAGTCAGGGAACACTTCTCACAGGATCAAAACTGGAATAGACGAAAAATTATGGCAGGGGATATTCCCGTGTTCACAATTGATGAATTCAAGTATACAGATAATAAATTAAAACCACGTAAAGGACCAGGACCAGACTGTGTTCCAGTTAAGGTGATCTGAGTGTTCGGTGAGGCTTCATCACTGATGGTAATAGAGGCATGTAATAATACTTCAAGCACGGAGAAGATACCAAAAAAATGGAAGGCCGCTAGATTAATTTTAATACTGAAAGAAAAGAAGGGATTTCGATCAATAGCGTTGTTTAATACGATAGGAAAGATGTACAAGGTTTATCTTGCTCATAGATTGGAGGTAGAAATAGAACTACATAATGGTCTTTCAAACAAACAGTTTGGGTTTAGAAAAATGTCTACGATGGGAGCCATAGAAAGAGTTATGGGATTTGTGATTGCAGTTGCGACGGGTAGCAGGCACAGAAGAAAAATCCATTTATAATTCTGGTGGACATAAGAAATGCGTTTTGTAGTGTGTCATGGGACGTTACACTTGACCCTCTGATGGAGAGGAAGGTGCCTCCTTACCTTGTCAGGATGATCCAAGAATACCTGACAGGTAAAGAGATAAAGAGAAGGTAAAGAGGTAAAGAGAAGGTCGTGGAGGTCATCGTGGCCATGGAGCTTCACGGAGCTTTGTGGCCACCTGCCACGGATGAATAAGACGATAGCTGAATTCTTCCGCAAAGCGTTTGAAGAAAGTCTTTTGTTACACAAGTTATTGCAGGTTTTTAGCTCATCCAATTCAGCAAGTAATGGTGGAATACAAAACCTTTGTTTTACGTATTCCCACAAGAAAATTTCAAAAATTTTTCTGTCCGAAACCGCACAAAATACTGTGTTTCAAAACGAATATCGGTGTTTTAAAATTATGTAATATCTATTAAGTTCTTCTTACATTAATAAATTATACATGAAAAGAAAGAGCAACTCAAATAATTTTTTTCTAAGTGTTCAATGTGAGCACATTCTTCACACAGCACACACCCAGCCGATAGGAGTCTTCATCCCATACTTCAATCAGCAAGTCTGGAGTAATTGATGCAACAGCTGCTTCAGTCCTGTACTTCAAGTCGAGTAGGCCAGCTGGTAACAGTGCACAAAAACTTGATCCTTTATAAACCTCCAAAGAAAATAACTGCTTGGGGTCAGATCGGACGAACGTTGAGGCCACGGCAAACAAGCCCTGTCATCTGGTCCCCGGCGAACAATCCACGCTCGGGGAGAGTTTAATTACCAATCACGTATAGTGTTATGCTAGTGAAAGGGCGCACCATCTTGTTGCCAAATAAACTTCTATGGTTAGTATTGCAGTTGAGGAAAAAGCCATACTTGCAGCATTTAAAGATAGTTCATTTCAGACACATTTGGTTCTGCGAAAAAAAACGGCTCGTAAACTTGCCTTCCGGATACGGCACAAAAAACATTCTGTTTTGGGGGAGTCTCGTTCATACTTTAATATTTCGGGAGGCTTTTCTGATCCCCAGATATGCACATTATGAGTGTTTACTTTTCCATTAACATGAAATGTTGATTCGACTCTGAATACGACACGATAAAGTCTTTATATTCACGGTGCATAATTTTATATTCAAAGCTAACGAGCAAACGATAATCTGTAGACCTTGGAGCTTGTGCAAAGCTAAAATTGTAAAATGAAAGTTGCTCTTTCATTTTATGTATAATTAATCATTGTACTTGAAGCTTGAAAAATATTGCATAGCTTTAAAACCCCGATATTCAATTTGAAACACACGGTGAATTACATTTTGGTGAATCTCGCTCCAGCTGAACATCTTGTGGATTTTCAAGTTCCTGTATGTGAACACTGTTACGTAAAACTTTACTGCTTAAATGAAATTTTACTACATCATTAAAAATTGAGCGCGTTAAGAACCTATTGCCTTCCATAATAATTAAGAGCATATCATAAAACCTTTTACGTTTTCATTTGTCACTTACACTTAGAGCTTGTACCAGTTATAAATAGGTAAAGCTGCAATGCAGTCGTCGTCTTAACACAGTGTGACAGTCATATGAGAGATTGCAAGTTCTCGGTTAGCGTCATTAGTGAACTTTTTCGGACTTCGCAAAAAAGCATGTCTCTTGAATTTTTTGCACATTCCTTGTATATAATCACTCTGGACTGCTCCCCTTACAAAAAACACCTCGATTCTTCAAATTGTTTATATCAACAACAAATGTACTTATCTGATAATGGATCGATCCTAAATCGCTGTCAAAATGCACGTTGATCATTATTACGGTCTCTGACTTGCTGTGTTATAGAATACAAAACGCTTTTTGTTGCATAGACCCTATTTGGTCTACGACTGAGGTTAGCGTATTGCAATCTGGCGGCGGAATTTGAAAATCTAGGACGCGCATTTTCAAATCATGTAAATTTCATTCACTGACCAAGCGTGGTGGCACAGGTGTGTGGTTTTGAAATCCGGTCATTGTTTTTATATAAGTTTATTT
The DNA here is from genome assembly GCA_010016005.3 of Zanna intricata. Taxonomy (NCBI): domain Eukaryota; kingdom Metazoa; phylum Arthropoda; class Insecta; order Hemiptera; family Fulgoridae; genus Zanna; species Zanna intricata. Next base: position 11,682 of record JAAAKQ030201340.1, read on the forward strand.
TTAATTGTAGTTATTTCTTCTTAAACTTTAATTTAAAATAAAATAAAATTTATATTTTGTTATTTATAATAATTTTTTCAAGTATTCATTTTGTACATTTAAAATGATATAAATGAAAACTTTTAAGATAAATATTAGTGGTAAAATTATAATTACTAAAATTTAATCCTAAATACTGATGCGTGAAATGGAAGTGCGGTAGTGGTTCTCCTAACAGATTTATCTTCTCGTTCGTTATGGTTTTCTTTTCTTTTCTTTAAGACCCTCCGCTGTAATTCATATTCTAGCAATCCGACTTGTTTCTTCTAGTGTAAAATTTTATACGAATATACTTTATTTATTCATTCTGTCTTTACTTACTCCTTTTTTTCGTACAGGATTTTTCTGGATTTGAGATATTTATTTTCATACTATACTGTACAAAATACAGTATTATTTTTACAAATTTATTCTTCTAGAAAATAAAGGAACGGAAGAAAAAGGAATATGTAATTTAAACATTTATATTTAAAAATATTAAATGTAATATATTTTTTAAAACAATTTATATTAAACTGAAAGTTAAATATTGATTGTCTCGCCAAAGGAAAGAAGTAATTTCAAGATATTTTCTTGAATTGGTGATAATGAAGATCACCAATAAAATGATAAAATTGGTGATAATAAAGAAAAGAAAGCATACAAACATAAGTTCGAAACCACTTTAGATGGTTTCGAACCATATATGGTTCGGATGTATGGTTGAAATGTTCAAGTTCCTAAATCCACTTTTGTAAAATCCAAATTCAATTAATTAAAATTTTATTTGGCTATTGCTCTGGAACCAATGAAGATAAGTATCGCTTATGATACATCGCTGAAAAGCTCTCAATGAGGGCTTATTTACTGCAGTTAAGAAAAGTCCAAAAATCCAATTTTTTTGAAATTTCAGCTTTTTTTTGACATTTTTGGTCAAGTCGATTGCAATTAAAAAGGAAGGTGCACTACTAGATGTTACAACAGTCCTAAATCCAAAATTTCAACATCCTACGGCTAATCATTTTTGAGTAATGCGAGATACGTTTGTACTTATATAC
>JAAAKQ030201340.1:12857-29400 GCA_010016005.3 Zanna intricata
CAGTCCTAAATCCAAAATTTCAACATCCTACGGCTAATCATTTTTGAGTAATGCGAGATACGTTTGTACTTATATACGTACAGACGTTACGCCGAAATGGAATGGTAAAAACGGAAATTTCCATCAAAATCTGAAAACCGAAATTTTTCTTGATCACAATTTTTCCTTTGCTTCGTATAAGGAAGTAAAAAGAATGGCTGAAATAAGTTAGATATCGAAAGCAAAATTGACAAAAGCAGGCAGAAATTTCATTGGGAATAAAAGCCTGCTGAGATCAATTATACAGTTGACATCTAAGTACTAAAAATAGATTATCAAAAATGTTTGTGTGGTAGTGGTTATGATTGTAAAACATTAAATTAGGAAATAAAACAGGATTTTGGGTTGTGTTATTACAACAGGAGGTTGAAAATAACAAGAGTCGATAAAATTCAAAATGAAGTATTTTATGATAAATATTAGATTACAGAAATTTATCAATGAATTTTTAGTATATTATCTATATATATATATACATAGAGGAAATGATAATAATAGATAGATGTGCAGAGATTAACCTGTAAAAAATACGTTTGTAAAATAGATAATTGAGGATATAGAAGGTAGAAAGTAGAATGAAATTAAAAAATTAGCAAGAACAGAAAAGTTACCAAAGAATGTAACAAAAAAAGCGGAAATTATTTCAAAAACAAAATCCCAATAATGAAGCTAGTTACCAATACCTACTGCTTATTCAAATAATGTGGCAACAAACGACTTATACCTACTATTTATTTGAATACACTTTAAAGAAACAGTTATTTGAATAAGAATAGCCATTTTTTTTCTTTTTCTTTTTAGCCTCCGGAACCACTAAAAGATATTACTTCAGAGGATGATGTGTATCAATGTAAATGAAATGCAGTTTTGTACTGTCCATTCCAGAGATGTATGGTTAATTAAAACTCAACCACCAAAGAACACCGGTATCCACGATCTAATATTCAGGTCCGTATAAAAATAACTTTTATACGGACCATTATAACTATCTTTACTGGGATTTGAATCTTGGAACTCTCGACTTCGAAATCAGCAGAAAGATGGATGACGAGTTCACCACTAGACCAACCCGGTGGCTTAAGAATAGCCATTGATATAAAAATTATTACGGTTTTAACTTATTTACCGCCACCAAACTTATATTGTAAACATTCCTGTTATTTGCAGTTCTGGTTTTGTGTCTCGGGTTCGTATCCGATATATAATATAGCAATATAACTATTCTAATAGCCGTGAAATTTTCTAGGATTGTGTCACTCAAATGTGACATATAAATTCATTTGAGGAAAGTTCACATTCATTTCTGTTGTGGTCAACGTGACGCATCAAATTCTATTATAAGGGATGCCATTTGGTATTTAATGCAATATATACTTGTGTAATGCGCACAGAGGGTGTTATTGGAATCCCTCCTTTATTCTACTGATAAATGACTGAAGGAGTATGAGTTCAATTAGGATATTGTATTAAATTTGATTACTGACCTATTGTCTTCGATTATGAATATAATTAATCATTTCAAACCACTGCGTTCACTTAATTGACGTAATGATAAATGTATTAGGTAGCACAATTGGTTAAAAAGAATTGTTTAGAATCACCTAAAAAATAATTAATATTGTTAAATAAAAATCATCAGAAATTAATTGCTAAAAGTGGTAAAAAATGTAAAAAAAAAAAGTTGGAATAATGTGAAGTAATAAAACACGGACGCACACTTGAAGTTTTAATTCTGTTAATAAATTTCTAAATACGTATCTATTATTTTCACTAATTTAAACTAAAAAAAAGATTCTGACTTTTTCAAGTGTTTTAAAAGAATAAAATGAAAACTATCTATTATTTAAAAAAAAAAAAAAAAGAAAAAACAACGTTTTTCCCTTTTTATGATTCTGTTTATTTTCAAAAATGTAATACTTACTTGTGTAACCTGTAAGTATCAAAATTAAAATTTTAACTACCTTTCTTTAAATACAGTTTCCTTCGTCTAAATAACTGATATGTCGAAATAAAATATTGTTTGGAAATAATACTTATTTTTATATTGATTAAAAAAAATTATTATTTTTATTAAATTTTTGAAAGAGACCAGACTAAAATTAAAATTCAAAAATTAAGCGAATGTGTAAGCAAAATTTGTCTTCAAATTTTTTATGAAAATACTGACTGGTTTTTCAATGACAAAGACAGACACAAACCCTTAAAATTTTCGACAACAAAGAAATAAGTAGGGTTCAAAAATTTAAGTATTTAGGAGAAACATAACGCCGAATGTAAGTGAAAAAAAAAAGAGTGGCGACAACAAAGAACAAAAGAAGGAGCATCTTTTGGGAAAAGAAAAAGAAGTCAAAACTATGCAGATGTGATCCTTAATGGTCGGAACGAAAAGAAAAAATAAGACAGGTGAGAATTAGGGTGAGGTAGCATAATTTACTGATGAAAAGGTCATCAACACTTAGACTAATTGTAACCAACAAGTGGCGCCCTCTATCGGCAATATATTGATTTACCATAATTCGGAAGCATCGGTCAACTCTTTCAGCTAGCAAGGAGTATGTTGGCAATTGCTTGGCGAATATTATTCTTCAGTTCAGCAACGGTCCTTGGATGATCGGTGTACACGAGGGATTTAAGATACCCCCATAAAAAATAGTCTCAAGAATCTATATCAGGTGAGCGCGTGGGTCACTGAAGATCGCCCCTCAAATAGATCAGGTGCCCAGGAAATGTTTCCCGCATAACACGCATTGCAGTTCGCGTCGTATGAACACACATTAATAATGGGCACACAATAATAATGTGTGTTATGGTTGCTGTATGGTATCCTGCTGAAACTACACATCCCTACATCCATTTGTCAAGCCTTGGAAAAAAAAAAAGGGGCAGCTGCATCCTTGCGTGCCGAGCGCCATGCAGATTACAAAAAAGATTGCCTCACCGCCTTCTTCCCGACACTTCCCCTGATCTTCTCTTTTCAACACTACCAGTTCACCTGAATGTCGTTAGCCCACGTAACAATCGATTGCTGACCAGAAACACGAGCTCAGATGGCGGTTTTGAATTGTATGCTCGCTGCTATTTTAATATGAAACATGAATCATTTTCATATATTCGAATGAAAGTTTTATGTATTTTTCATCAAACGGCGTAAAATGTTCTAATTTTGGTATTTTATACGTACGATGGTAGTTCAATAATTAAAGAAATGATTGGTAATAACGGAAAACCTATTTATTAGACTAAATTGAAACTGTCAAACGTTTAATTGGCTTCCCTGACATAGAAATTATTAGCTGTTCATAAAGAATTGCTGTTTATTTAAAAATCTCGCCTCTACTTAAAATGTGTGTACGAACAGTGTAATGTAATATTATTTTTATCTTCTAAAGATATAAAGCCGGCCGAAATTATTCGCAATTGTTAAAAGAGAATGGTTAAAAGTGTATTAATTTTGGATTTTTTTATAGCTGGATTAAACAGTTTAAATCGGGTAGAACAAGTTCAGCGATTGTTATTGTAGCGGAACAGTGAACGTTTCTACTGATCCTTTGAAAAAATTGAATTAATAATCTTATTCGCAAAGAGAGACGCAGAAAAATGCTGATATTTGTAGTGCTAGTATCTGCACTGTCCATTTAAATATCCATAATATGCTAGATTATCACAAAAATAGTTCAAGACGTGTTCTGAAACGGTCGATTCTAAATCACAAAGAGACCCGAATTCACATTTTTCTGAACTAAAAACTTATTTCAAAAAATCTTTCACAGTGAGCTTATTTAATTAATATTTTTATGAAATTATTTAAACGATTAATCCTGAATAACAAATTATAATCTTAACTATAAACTGTTTAAACCACAACAGATACTTATAAACAAAAAAAAAAAAAAATACTTTTTGTTAATCAATGGTGTATTAATACGAAATTTACTTTTCACCAAGAAATCATCTTATACGCTCACAAAATTTTCTATCTAGTTAAAATCAATTTATTTGGGTTACTTTGCATCTGGACAGATCAATCGTCCGTATCGATGATCGACTGGGGACTCCATATAGCCCCCTCTCTGGAGACAAGAAGAACGCACTATAAAAAAAAAAAAAGGTCAATATTAACCCACCGGTTGGTCTAGTGGTGAACTCGTCATCGCAAGTCGAGAGTTCTTAAGTTCAAAACCAAATAAAGGATTTACTTTTATACGGATCTGAATATTAGATCCTGAATACCATTGTTCTTTGGTGGTTAGGTTTCAATTAACCACACATCTCAGGAAAGGTCAACCTGAGTCTATAGAAGACTATTCTTCATTTACATTCATACATATCGTCCCCTGAAGTAATACCTTACGGTGGTTCAGGAGGCTAAACCGAAAAATGAAGAGAGAAGATTAGTCATTTATGCCTTATTCTGAGTAAATACTATACAAGACAAAACCAAATAATGTACACAAATAGAGGAAATTATTGTATAAGTCCATTATAATTCTTTTCCTGATAATCTTGATAAAAGATTTTTAACGAAAGATGGTTTGATTATGTGGATGACTGAAAGATATTTTCTATTTTTTTTTTTTTTTTTTTATCTTTTTCATTAGGTTTTTTTGCATAGTTGTAACATAATTATTCATAGAATGAAGTCATTTTAATATTAGTACGTAAAACGTCAGGAAAAATTAATTGAAAAACATATGTATATTACTTCTTAATATTATTCTAGATTACTTACCTCACTGTTGGTAGCTTGATTTTTGTACATTAAGGAAGACAGTTTTTAAACTTCTATTAATTAAAAAAAAATTAACTTCAAGAAGTATTAAAACTTACGTAAATAAAACAGACTTTACAAATGTGTATTAAAATTAATATTTTATAAAACAAGTAACACTACAGTTCAGCATAGAATTTAAAAAATTAAACAATTCAAAATAAGATTACTTTCTTTTTTAATTTAATTTTTACTTTCTTATACAAAGTACAAGGAAGTATTGTAATCACAACAAATTTCAGTTTTCAGATTTCAAAAGAAATATTTATCTTGACCATCTTTGCATCCATTTTAACTGGTTTGGGTGTGGTATCTGTACGTACCTACGTATTTCGCATAACTCAAAAACGATTAGCTGTAGGATGTTGACATTTTTAATTTAGGACTGTTGTAACATCTATTTGTCATCTTCCCTTTTGAATTAAATTACCTGAATCACATACTCCAAAAAGCATTTGGATTTTGGACGTTTTCTTAACGGCAGTAATAAGTTCTCATTGAGAGCTTTTCAACGATGTATCATAAGCAGGGGACTTGTTTTCATTGGTTCCAGAGTAATAGCTAAATAAATTTTAATTAATGAATATTTGGATCTTACAAGGGAAAGGCACATCTGTTCAGACTTCATCTCATTTTTTTAAACCTCTTTTTAATTTAAATATATTGATTTATTAATAACTCTCATGACAAAAAATAGTTCTTTAATGTTTTTCATGAATTGCTTTTTTGCATAAATTTTTATTATATGTAATTTAAATAAAAGGTGATAGAATTTTTCTATTACCTTTAGTTTTAAATCAATTACCCTTAAAAAATATTTAAGGGAAAACATAGTTTAAATTTGTAAAATTTATAATTTTGCATGGCCATACCTGTGTTAGAATGATTTCGTATTGCTTTTCTTTTTTTAGTAGTTTCAGACACATCTCGAATTAATGTCCAACAATAATCGGCTAACATGTTAGTATTCTATTTCTCTTTATAACGGGTTTCCATCACTGAAATGTCTTGGTCGAAATGTTCACCGTGTTCGTCACTTACGTTTCCGGGGTTTTATGGGAAAAAACCCAGATATGAGTGAGGAAATTATTTTCAAAGACATATTACGTCCTTTAGATCCGTATCAAGTAGATTAAAAATATCGTGGTAATTGTCGGATTTTTGTTTCCCGAGAAAACTTATGCAAACATCTTTAAATAAAGCCCAAGCAGCACTTTCTACATTATTTAATATTGAGTTAAATACATTATCTTTGACCAACTCTCTTATTTGAGGACTAACAAATATTCCTTCTTTAATTTTTCCTTCACTTACTTTCGGAAACTTCTGCTAGATGTACAAAAATCCGGGACAATCCTTTTTCACTACGTTAAAAAATTTTTTTATTAGTCCTAGCAGATTTGGAGAGGGCGTAAAAATATTTTTTTGGGTTCAACTAAAGATTCATGAATAATATTTCTCTCTTTTGGAGTTAAGTTGTCTCGTTTCTTGCACTGTATGGTAACATAATTTTTATCCCTAGCTCGGCTGTCCCATTCACAAAGAAAACACATGTACTTAGAATAGCCTAACTGCATGCCTAAGAAAATACCGGCAACCTCCAAATCACCACATATTTTCCAGCTATGTTTTTTATAATTTATTTTTCAAAAACGTCTGTCATATCATCGTATGCCTCTTTAAAATTAATACCATAAGCGATTGGTATCGAAGGATGTTTCTTACGAAGGTTGTGTAGTAGAACCATTTTTAAAATATAGTTGGACGATTCTATGAAAACGCGCCAGTCCTCAGGTTTTTTTTCTAACCTCCGGAACCACTGTTAAGGTATATCTTCAGGGGATGAGATAATGAATTAATTGTAGCGTGTATGAAAAATGCCATGCCTGACCGGGATTCGAACCTGGGACCTCCGGATGAAAGGCCGAGAAGCTACCACTCGCTTCACAGAAGCCGGCTATCCTCAGGTTTATGAAGTCCTAAATGCAACATAAGCTGATCAATATTTGTACAATAAACCAAATTAATTTTATTATTAAAGTACTGAGAAAATGTCGGCTTTTAAAGCCCGAAATTTTTGTATTTTTTGAAGTAAATTCTAACCTTACAGTCTTGATCCTAACAGTTCAGCTTGACTTCTTAATACATTTTAATCCCTAATCAAGTTATTTAATTTACCTTGTGATATAAGATGTGGCTTATTGGAAGATAATTCAAAGTTAAAATTATCGTTATCTTTTTCAGTATTGCCTGATTTTTTGTTGCTGCTTTCGAAACATTCATTCACAGGTGGTTCGCAACTGGAATAATTTCACTCTGAGGTGTAGGCCTGATTGCAGATTGCAATGAAGATATTTTACAGTATGTTTAAATTTTTTAGAAATTCCAGACACACTTGTTAAACAAAAGTAACTATCGGTAACGTGATCCTTTGGCTCACGCCAAACCATAGGTACACCAAATAGTGAAGCCTTCCCTGTATCTTTCAGCCATCCTCTTAAATATATAGAAATATTAATGCATACTATATGAAGAACCAACGTCTTATTCTGATCAAAAATTTTACACTGAAAGTACAAATGATATTCTTTTTTAATTAAAGGTGTAATGTTTTTTCTATTTGATTTTAGGTAGATTCACACATACATAACACAAGAGATCGACATAATTTGCATAATTTCAAGGCATTATGACACTGCACTGATAACAAAATTTAGGCAATAATAAGACTGAACAAAATTAATTCATTCATAAATCCAGTACTTAATTCAAACAACACAGCTGTGTTTTCAGCTACACGTTTTGACCTGCACAGACATGATTAATCTTGTTCACGAAAGCTCACTCTTCAGTATTAGATATGATATCGTAGTCTATTACTATCATGTGTTGTTTTTTTTGTTTAAACTCCGGAACCACCATTAAGGTATATCTTCAGAGGATGAAATGAATGAATTGTAGCGTGTGTGAAAAATGCTATGCCTGACAGGGATTCGAACCCGGGACCTCCGGATCGGATGAAAGGCCGAGACGCTACCACTGGCGCCACAGAGGCCGGCATGACTATGATATGATTTAATATTTTGTCTAGTATTGTTTATTTATAGCTTAAAATCTATGTTAATAAAGTTAAACAATAAAAAAATGAGCTAACAAAATACTATATAGAAGCTTAAAATGCTAACTTTACGTTGAAAAATGAAAAAAATTCTTTAATTAAAATTAAAAATTTTTCAAAAATGGTGGGGAGAGAAAGATTCTGAGTTCATATTCGTTTTCAGCATCAAAAAACAAATTAAAATCATATATCATATGTTACAAAAAGTATCGTGTGTAAACAAAAATTATGTTTATCAGTATAATTATTAACCCGTGATTTTAAAAGAAAACATCAGAAGTTATTACTGAAAAAAATTTTATGAACTTTAAAAATGGGTATATGTAAATTAATAAATATTATTACATATGTGTTTATATAGTAGATTTTGTGAAACACCTTATTGTTTAATATTAGTTGAGAATTATAATTTAGAATCCTATTATTTTTGATTTTCTTACAAGGAAGTCATATGATGTCCATATCGGAGTTTTTTTTAGATGTTTTTAAGAATTTAATTTTTTTTCTTACAGTTTAATTAGAAATATTTTTTTTTTTTTTAATTTCTGTTACTTTATCTCTCAGGAGTACAATTTTTTGCTTAATTATGGCTAAATTAGCTGAAGATACATCTTAAAAAGAACTTTATGTTCTTTTTAATGTATCTTTATGTTCTTTTTTTATGTATTAAAAATTAAAGTATTGGTATGCAAATTTTTTTTTTTTTTTTAAATTTAAACCGAAGTTCAACTGTGGGGAAAACAGAGATGTTTTGAGATTTACTTACTAAGTTTGCAGGCAAGAGATTTTGGAGGCTAGTTATTAAAATAAAGAAATATTCGAAATATTTTTCGAAATTTTATCTAAGGTCACCCTTTGAGGAAGTCGGAAGATAAGGAATAATTCCTGAAGATAATTAATTATTTTCAGGTTACAATGTAAAAAGGTTGGTTACAATATAAAAATCTCTTACTCGTAAATAGTTTTATTTGTAATTTAAGTAAAATCGAAGCTATGAATATAAAAATAATCTAAACTAAAAATCTTATGTGGTGTAAACAATTTTCTTTACATTTGAAATACGTTTAACCTTTAGAAAATACTAAATTTATAATGATTATCGGTGGACGATAACTAAGTTATTTAAGAATTATGTACTTATTGAAGAATTACCTTTTCTAAACAAGACACTTTCTTTAACAGAGAAATAGATTGCGTAATCCTATTTTCTTCAGATCGGACAAAAGGTGGATTAATGGGCAAGGAACGATTCTTAATTGCATTAGCCGCTCTAATTACTGTTTCTTCAAGCCATCAAAGCTTCACAATTTACCTTTATGTATTCACAATTAAAACGATTTTCCCTCAGTTTATAAGTTTTCCTACTTATAGTTTGAATATTACGGCTTTCATTACATAAATCCTACTTTTGATATTTGTTACAATTTATAAGATATATAGCGAAATATAATTTTTAAGTTACATAGATAAATATTATGATTACTTTTTAATCAATTAGTTAAATTTGTTTGAAATTTAACCTTCGGGTTGTGGTGAAATTTTTCAAAGTCTGGATGTACATTTTTGACACTTATACTTATTGGTTAAAACTGCTTAATGATTTTCATAAAATATGTATAACTTTCTGGATAAATACGGATTTTTAAATAACAAAAATTAAGTGGTAAAGGCTGATGGCTTTGTGGTTTGTAACCACATAGATTTAATTTCTTTTTAAACTAGTTTTAAAAATTTGTTAAAAATTATGTAGACATATATTATATTTAAATAATTTAGAGTTTGTTTCTAAATTTTATAAATTGAATAATTATTATATTAAAAAATCCGATACGAACACTACATGACTTCCTTGTACGCCTATTAAATTACATATACATATTTTTAAAAAAATGAAAAGTACTTTATTAAAATATTATTTCATTAATAACTGACATTTTTTCATATTTTTTACTTCCTTATTATAATAAAAAAAAAAAAAAAAATAGTGAAATAAAATTGTATGAACTTTTAAAAATGTATATATGAAAACTATAATTTAGAATCGTATTATTTTTGGATTTTCTACAAGGAAGTCATGTGTCTCCACATCAGATTTTTTTTCTTTATTATTTTTTAATTATTATTTATCACAAAACGTTTTTTACAATCAGAAGTTAATAATTATTAATAAATAAATATATTTAAATTAAAAAAAAAAGAAAAAGAAATGAAGTCTGATTCGAACCAATGTGTACCTTTGTAAGATCCAAATATTTCATTAATTAAAATTTTATTTCGCTATAACTCCGGAACCAATGAAAATAAGTACCTCTTATGATATATCATTGAAAAGCTCTCAATGAGGGCTTATTATTGCGTTACGAAAAAGACCAAAATCTGAAATTTTTTTTGGATTTTCGGCTTTTTTTTGGACGATTTTGGTCTAGTCAATTTCAATCAAAAGGAGAGGTGCACAACTAGGTGTTACAACAGTACTAAATTAAAAATTTCAACATTCTACGGCTAATCATTTTTGAGTTATGCGAGATCCGTACGTACAGTGGTCATGCCAAAACTAGTCTAAATGGATTCAAGGAGGTCAAAATGGATATTTCCGTTGAAACCTTACATTTTTTGCGATTATACTACTTCTTTTACTTCGTACAAGGAAGTAAAAATGTTTCCGACGGAAATGACTCTATAAATATTCTAGGTAAGATATTATTATTTGTCTCCATTTATTATTTCGTTCTTCTACCTTTAATTTTACTCGCTATAAGAAAACCTGCTTCGTTATCGGATCTGTTTTCATAATAACTTCGTTTTATTAAACTCTTAGTAATTTAATACGCATTTTTTAATTATTTTTAACGTTATTATACATATTTAATTTTTAATATTTTACAAACGACTTCTATTCATTCATTTATTATTTCAATAAATTTTGTTTTTGATATTATATTGTAGGATCTCTGATCGTTATTAATAATTGGAAAAAAAGATCACTCTGCTTACATGAAGATATACAATTCTCTTGTAACTATTTTACGTTTTAAATCCTTCTGACATTTAAATAACTATGACTTACTGGATTTTTTATAACTATAAATGGATGGTATGAATACAACAGTTCGAACGAATGAAATTATAAAATATCAAAGTGGATTCAGAATAAGAAAATCATGTTCAGAACTGACTATAAGTCTGAAACTAATAGTTAGTAATTTCAACTTGAAAACTAAAACCAAGCAGTAATTTTTGTGGATTTCAAAAAAGTATAAGACTTGGTTGAAGAGGAAACATTATTTAATGTTTTGTAAGAATTCGTGGATATAAAATAAACCTTAACAGAAACGAAATCCAAGATAAATTACTGTTAGCAATCTCAGGATCATTTGAAATTAAAACAGAATGGGACAAGGACTTTCACCAATTTAAATTCAGTTGTGTACTCGAAAAAATTATAAGGTAGTAGGGAAGAAGATAAAAAATTTTGGGACGAGGGAAAGACACCATTTGATTGTAAGCTGTTTTTGCAAATGATTTAACGGTTCCAGCAAGAATGTAAACGATTTGAAAATTCAAGTGGAAACATTAAAAAAGAGGCAGTAAGAGAAAGAACACAGATCTTCTTTGAGAGTTCTCTATGAGCTCTTAAAACTCAGGAAGTCGACTGGAAATAAAATTAAAATAAATCAAAAAAGTTGAAAAATTCAAGAATTTAGATGAAATCATACAACCCAGTGGTTTTAACAAGAAGGAGAAAAGTGGAACTTACGCATCAGTTAACAAAAACTGTCGACAACAAAAAGAAATTATTGAAATAAAAGATTCGGGGTTACAACTCTTGTTATCAGATTTGAGATCTCTACACAGCTGAATGTTTGACTTTGAATAAGAAAGGTGAATCGGAAAATTGGAAAAAAGAAAGAAAGATCCCGAGAAAAATCTTTGGACCAAGAAAAATTTGAGATAAATGGAAACTCAGGAAAATAACGAAGTCTATGAAGAAATAGAGAAATTATCAGATGCGATAAGGAAAAGAAAAACCTATTTTTACGGATATACGACGAGAATGAACTCCTACATACTAACAAATAGAATTTTTGATTATTTCAATAAGAAAAAACAACTCTAACCTGGATGAGAGGTTAAATAATTCCTCGAATAAATAAAACAGAAATGGAAGAAATACTAAATAAGAAAACTTTATAAAAAACATCAATTTTTAGGGATTTTTAACAAATTAATATCGGGATTAAAATAACAGAGCATTATAAATTTAGAAGATAAAAATTCCAAAATTCATTATGAAAATCCCAAGATTAGAAAGTTTTCTCATTTTCAGATTTTGTACATTGGTTCAACGTTGTTAACATTATTGGTACTCTGATTAATAAATTAGAGAAAAATAATCTGGAGTAAGAGATCTCAAGGATCTATTCCAATAATTAGGTTATAAAATTATCTTGTAAAGGCTAGCTTAATAATAACTTTGTACTACGGATGTATGAGCCATTGTTTTCTTGCTCATTTGCGAGAGCGCGAATAAATGTGTTTTATGCATATCGTCGGTAGCATGTTCTCACTAACGAGGGTAAAAAGGAGTGATTTTAGCTTTAAAAGATCTGTGCATACGTTGAACCACCAAATACCATTTCCGTTATACTAAGTTAATTTTAGAACTCTCTGTTTGTTTTATCATAACTTTACATATCAAAATCCTAAAATAATTTCAAGTATTGTAATCAAACCTTTATATGGACTGTATATAATTTTAATTCTTATCTAAAAGAAATATTTGTATAAAATAAAAAATTTTTTAAAATCTTTTCTTACCATTTTTGCTTTGTTTAAAATGTATAAAGATCGTTTTAGAAAAGTGTTTTTTAACATTTTTAAGGTAAAAAAAAATCTATTTTTGAATTGTAAATAAGTTTTATGTTATACTTTTTATTTTTTTGAGAAATTATTTAATGGGCGTTCTGTAATTAATTTTATTCCTCCGTTAGGAATGAAGTTTGATAACTTATTATCTCTTTTACATACTCATATATGTGTGCACGCGCAAGCACTCACACTTTTATTAAGACATATACTGTAACGAGGTACGTTTATCGCGCCAAAAGTAATTTTTTCACTTTTTTGATTTTTGAACTTAGGTTATCATAAAACGTAGAGAGTAGTGTAAAAATGCTGATTTAAGCACAAATTCACGTAAGAGTGTCCTGGATCAGGGTACTTCCCAGAAACATTCAGGCCCCTCTTAGGTTTGAATAGTCGCGTGTGGAAGGGGAAGGGGCACTCGTGAATTTTTCAATGCGCATGCCACCACTTTAGGTCAGTAGGGCTAGTAGGGCGGGGCGGTAGCCTCAGGAGCCCAAACAGGAAGGGAAAAATGTTAGGTTTAATCTGCTTCCTTTTTTTTCTTTTTTTTAATCACGGAAACTACCGTTAAGGTATACATTCAGAGGATGAGATGAATGAATTGTAGAGTTGTGAAAAATGCCATGCCTGACCGGGATTTGAACCTGGGACCTCCGGATGAAAGGCCGAGCCGCTACCATTCGCGCCATGGAAGCCGACAAAATAATCTGCTGCCACGACTCTAGGGCTGGCCGACGATATGTCGAAAGGCGATTCCATTCGCCCCTGAAAACGGTGAAGGGGGTTTAGTCGGTAGGGGGTATGAACAACTCTGATCATGGCTGCCATGTACCATGTTTCGGAGCTTCCTTAGCTTTACGCTAGGCCAGGACGGTAGCGTCCTGGTTTCGAGCCCGATGCATCCCACAAGAAGACCTGTCGGGCTTGCGTAAATGCATTCCTCATCCTCATCGTCTAAAAAAAAAAAAAAAAAAACATACAAGTTCAAGATCATTCGATGCTTCTGGGTGAGGTTCTGCATGTGTGAACCCCTGTGCGAGGCAAGGCGAGCATTCCGTGCAAGGCTGTACTAATGTATTAAGCGAGCACCCCGTGGGAGGCTGTGGAGACTGTAGCACAAACGTTTTTGACTATTTGAACTGTTAATTAAACTGAACTAAATTGAATTATGAACTGTGAGCCGAGAACGACTTGAATCAGTTGAATGATTAATAAATTTCTGTAGGCTTCCCATGGGGACTGATAGAAAGAATGTTGACTGTGCTAGTGGCCTTCATTTAAGATCTGTGTATCTTTGACCGTTCTATGCATCTCGTACTTATCATTCATATCGGGGACCGTATACATACCGAATTGGAATTGAAACGATTGTTGAAGTAAGCGAAATAGCAACTCACTTCTGATATGCAAATTACATATTTTTATAAGTGATCAAAATTCCTGACCCGATTAGCCTTCAAGGGCCTAATTAATACAGCAACATACAACAGTATACATTAATTATTGTAATGAAACTAATTATCATTGAAATTCAAGCTTCATCGATTCGCTCTCTTACTGTCCCGCTTTTCATTAGTCTCCACTTGTTAACGGTAACAAGTGATTACCGTACAATTTCACTGGAGGCAGTCTTGGTGATAGCAAGCGTGAAACCGGTGTTACGTCTGAGAAGCAGCAGTATTATTTTAAATTCCGTGAGTTGACTTTAGAGAAATTGCGGGAAATTTATCAACATGGAAATGCTTTGTGACAGGCTAGATGGGATGAAACAGAGAGTGGGTATTATATGCATGTTCCTTCCCTGATGTTATTGGTTTGCGGGCACCTCTTGGATACATTCTAACAAGTTTGTGACCCAATTTCTTTCTGGGCATAGCGCTTTCAGAGACAGACTGCAGAGAATCGGCATGGTGGACTCTGGTATATGTCTCAACAGTGTGGACAGTTGGACTGTGTACATTATTTACGTATGCCCTAACTTAGAACTAATACGTACGGATACTATTTGCCGGCTCGATACTATCGGGTCGGCGTTAAGCTGAAGGAACCGGACCGAGTGGGCGATCGTAGAGAATTGCATCATTTACTTGGCTGGAGAAACGATTTTCCAAGGAGTTTAAGGTTTTGCTTAGGTTTGCCTTATCCTACGTTTTGTTTTGTCTTGTCTTATGGTTTATGTTTTGTTATTGTTTCTTGTTTTCATGTTGTTTTGCACTACCATTGCGAGTTGAATTGAACTTTTTCCTATTTCAGGTAGGTAGTTAGTTTCAGTTCCTTCTAATTGTCTATTCTGTCTTGTTAAAAACTTTTAACTAGTGTTTTGTTTTTAAAGAGTTATTTAGTAGGTAGTACTACACCGATGGTAATGTTATATGTGGCATTTGCATCTGTGACATCCCGACTGAGACAATAACAAGGCTGAAAAATGACTTTTGCTGAGGTTTTGAGGATGACCTCCGGTAAAGCCCATCAGGGTTAGGTACGGGAGGGGGGCATGACAACCGAACGTCAACCGTGGTCGACCAACCGAACAGGTGGAGGGTATCTTCCCCTGTGGCGTCAGAATTTCTCGATTTTCAATGTAAATTGCTATCTAAAATAGGAATGGATCGGAGAAATTTAATTTTTTTTTTTGGATGTTACCTGTCTCAATAAATGGGTGGTGTGGCGGCCGGAATCGTCACTTGGTGGATGTCTTCCCCTACGAGGGTTAGGATGTCTCAATAAATTTGCCGAATTAATTTTCTTTACAATAAAAGAAATTCGTTGGGAAAAATTCCCACCTTCACCTTCTTTTCATAGAATATAAAAAATTAAGAATAAAAAACTTACGACAAAGAAATATAGATACAACACTTATAATCAGCTGGATATTTTAAGAAACGCTGTTTTGAGAAGTGATTTTATAAAAAATAATAATATAAAACTAATTAAGCAAAGCAGACTGAGCAAGAAAAATTATCCTACTTACATTAAACTACTTTGTAGTTTACCACAAAGTACACTAATAATTTTATTATTATTATTGCCTCAATAATTCCTAAAAAATTATCATTTTGCATGTTACATTCTAAACATGCGAGCACGCGCGCACACACACACACACACACGGAATTGTTTTATTTTTAGCCGTTTTTATTTTCTTCCATGAAATTACTTCGTTGTAAATATTTTATTAAGGAGTATAAAAAAAAAAGCCAAAAATGTTTAGTTCGTCATAATGATTACAGGTCCAGATGAAAACTTTTGATGTTTTGAAGTAAATGATATTAATATCACTGCTATATAGAAAACTTTTGAGGTAAATCAGTTATATAAAAGGCTATTCTTTATATTACATGGAAATAAAAGGAATCATTTCAGTTCTTTCCTGACGTAACTTTAATTATGTACGGTTTACATCGATTTTTTCCTTACACACATTTAGTCATCCGCTTATCTCCTGATATAAAACAAAACTTTTATTAAAGAGAAAGTGATATCAGTAGTGCAGAACCCGATTTCAATTAAATAAGAAATGTAATTCAGCCATTTTTGAAATTCTTAACCCTAGGACCAAGTGATAGTTATCAAAAATGTTTATCAAATTATTACCTAGATTTACTTTAACGACGATAAACATGCAATAACATTGGATGTTAATATACATTATATTATATATCTTCTTATCTATATATATATATATATACACACATCCAAGTACTAACTGCGCCCGTATATATACACCCTGTATATATATATATATATATATA
>JAAAKQ030201352.1:0-11835 GCA_010016005.3 Zanna intricata
TATCGCATTCGGTAACAAAAAATATTACCTAAGTCATAGAGATCACCCTTCACACAGTGCATAATTGTTCTACTTGAATATAAAAATTTTAAACATTATTGATGACTCGAAACCAATCAATATTCAACTTATTATTAGTGGAATTCATGGTGATTTATGCTGATTTGAGTCACGCAAAATTTTGTTGATAGATTTGGATACTTCAAGCGAAACTGAGAAGGTCTTTGAATTATATTGTTTTTCAAACATAATGGAATGTTTTAAGTTTCAAAAAAAAAAAATATTAATATTTCTCATAAACATACCTTTTGTTTTATTGCTGAAAATAAAGATCCTTTTAATGTATGAAAATACATTAAATCCATTTATCCGTGAGATTAATTAGGGATTCTGTTACAGTGAAATACCTTAATTTCAATGTAATTTTTACGGTTAAATAGCTAATAAAGGTAAAAGAATTTTACCGTTTAAATAGGTTTTAATACACAAAAAAATTAAAAAATCCAAATAATTTGAAAAAATCACGCAGTTAACGGATAACGTTATTAAGGTTTACTAATAGAAGTAAATAGATAAATTGATTAAATAAACAAGTAAATAAATTACTGATTAAGTAAATAAATAAACTATACTTCATAGTTGGAAGTTAAAAAAAAATATAGATAAAAAAATAATAACAAAAAAATTGCTCCAAAGCTGATAAGATTTCCGTTGAATTTTATGAGGGAAAGATATTTTTTTTATTATAATACAAAAAAGTGATTCCGTAGGTTAAATAATTCACCTACTGAATGGAAATAATAAGTAATAAAACATTGTTTACTATAGAAATTTTACATTAATTTTTTTGTTTTACAACATCCCTCACAATCATTCTTATTAATATAATACCACATTAACACATTTGAGTGCATGTAGTAATAATCAGCGCGGAGAGACAACAGTCGGTCAGGGAACTTAGGCCTCTGTGTCTCCTGAACTATGTGGCTAGAAGTCATGGAGAAGGTGATCTTCAATCGGCTAGTAGCGGAGTTGGAAGACGATGGAAGCTTGCATCGTCATCAGTACGGTTTCAGAAGGGGACGTTCTACCATCATGACTATAGGCAGTGTGCTGGAGTGGGCCTCTGAAGTCAGGAGTGGGACCTGGCGCACCTGCCGAATCCAGGCGCTCGTTGTATTAGATATAAAAAATGCATTTGGTTCGATTCCCTGGGATGTGACCACGGACGCACTAAGGAATAAGGGTATAAGTTCTTACCTGTTACGGCAAGTATCGCAATACTTTCGCAATCGCTGTTCGCATATCTAAACGACGGACGGGCCATTGGAATGGAATGTGTTTGGTGGGGTCCCTCAGGGTTCCGTGCTGGGACCTCTCATCTGGCTTATCGTATTTCACGACAACCTGCGATTTCAGTTGCCGGCATCAGTCAGACTTATCGCGTATGCTGATGATCTCGCGTTGTCAATCAGTGGAAAGTATGAGGTCGAGGAAGGCAATGCGGCCCTTATTTTGATCGATCGCTACCTCGCTCCAGAAAAGTTGCAACTCATTACGCTGACCGGCCGGCGCAGAATTGAACCTATCAACCTGTATGTTGAAGGCACACGAACTCTGATGGTTGATTGTGTTAGATATTTAGTGGTATTGATCGACAAGAACATGAGCTTCACGCGGCATGTTCTGTATGTCTGCGACAGAGCGGAGCTGTTGTTTGGATCCCTGGGACGTCTTATGTCTTCGCTGTGTTCTCCCAGAGCATCGAAACAAAGGACGATAACGACGTCAGTTACATCTATCATGCTTTATACGTCTCCGATTTGGGGAAAAACGGTCGCTATCAAAAGAAATCTTTCCAGGCTGGTCAGAATACACAGAAAGACGATGCTCCGCGTTGTTTCGGCTTGTATAACCACGAGCTACGAGGCACTATGTATACTAGGGAGTGTGGCCTCCATTGATTTATTAATCAGAGAACGTTCCCTTCGTTACGTGGGCGTTGGTCAGAAAGAGGCCAAATTAATGATTAATGCTGAATGCAGAGATAGATGGCGTATGGGACCGAAAGCTGCCTGGAGTAGACGCCTCATAACAGACTTGCTGCACAAGTGGACACCAGCAAACACGGTGAGGTGGGCTACTTTGTTGCCCAGTTATTGACAGGGTACGGTTGCACCAACGCCAACCTCCACCGCTTCGGACGTCGGGATTTCCCGCAGTGCGCTTACTGCCCTGCGGAAGACACCGCAGATCATTTTTTCTTCGCGTGTCCCAAATCGGTCAACCGGAGGTAGATGTTAGGCATTGACGGTATCTCGCCAGTCGATTTGATCCAATTTAAGCTGAAGTCCTTACAAAATTGGATGAAGATCGAGGGATATGCCAGGCTTGTCATTAAATACAAGGAGGATGAGGACAGGCTACCTAGAAGCACTCCAGGTGACGTTTGACATGGACTTTCTGCGGATTCGGCGTGTCGGAGGGGAGGGACAGCTTTCTGCTGAGTCGTTGAGCGTCCCTGCTTGTGGTGATGGGCGGCGATGATGACGCACAAGGACTCTCAAGTCTTCGACTGTCATTCACATACACAAACATGGAAGAGTCGGAGGGGAAAAGACAGCCTCCTGCTGAGTCGCTGTTCGTCCTCGCTTGTGGGGATGGGCGGTGATGATGACGCACGTTGGCTCCTGAACCAACATAAACATGCACATACACACTTACGCAAACAATTAAGTTGTTACGACAGTGAAAGAGACAATGACCCGGTCCCGGCCCTTGGGGCAAAAATAGGGGAAGGCTTGCCTTCCCTGATAAGTAAATAAAATATTGATTTGCTGATAAGTCAAGGAAAATTAAAGAAGGATTCCCAATACGTAAAATGAAATAAAAATAAGAGTTCCCGATGAGTAAAAGAATAAAAGAAATTTTTTGATTAATAAAGATGAAAAACCTTGTTTCCTTCCGGTTTCTTCCTGTGTTTCCACACTCTAGAATACTACTAGAGTGAGTTGCTCCTCTCCTGAGCTGTGCCATACTTTATTGGAGGTCTGGCCCAGGGAGGGGAAAAAAGTAGTAATAATCAAAAGTAGTAATAATTGCTTTTCCTGAGAGTAATGAGGTTAATTATACAGCCAGTCTCTATTGTGAAGAAGATGAAGGTGTACTTCTAAAGTTGAATATCTTCTAAATTTCATTTGAGTTAACATCTTGATTTAACCTAGTTTTTCGAGTAGAAAGCAACGAAAAGGAAGATCTCTTCACTCCTCGATCTTCACCCTCTTTATTAAGCCTAGCATGAGTGCTTAATATTTTTAAGAATAACTAAGCTATATTTTAAAGTGACTCTTCAAAATCGTATCGCCTACAATCATTGCAGGGATGGTACCTAAAAAATAAGTTAATTAATACATTGATACAACCTTAATTATTATACAGAAAATTATATTAATAAAAAAATATAAAACTATCATTTATAAAATTACCGCATTTATCAATTAATTTATAAAATTAATTGTATTAAATTAGTTACCGTTGTATTAGAAGATATTATAAACTATAGGGATGATTAATTTATCACAACTAAATGAGTAAATAAAAATTTTAAACAATAAGGGAGTTTATGAGGGAAGATATAATTCTTAAGAGACGTTTGAGAAAACAAAATATGTACCTTTCAGGCACGACCCAAACTTTAGCCCTTACGAAATTAAAGTTTTCAAGACTACAATCCTATTGTAGTAGAGATTCATGAACAGTTTAAAAAAAAGAAAAAAATCGTGCTAACTATGTAAGATTCTGCTAATCCTATTCGTCGTACGACTAGAATTACAGTTCTATGGAAATTATCTGTTGAAAAAATGATCGTAAACCCAAAGAAAAAAAAAATCTAATGATACTTCTTCATATCTTCCTACAAGCCTCCTTTGTATCTTCTCTAAAATTTTCGAAACACTTTTACTTCATAAACTTCTTCCACTAGTTTGTAACGCTGGCATTCTTCTACACAATTCAGCTTCGGTTCTGGATATTTCACCAACTTCATCAAGAAAGTTCATTTTCTTGCTATTATTGTTCAAAAAAAATACTACTATCCGTAATTACTTTAGACTTATTTCAGGCCTTTACTACGGGTACGAGTAAGCGGTTTTTTCAAACTCAAATTTTTTACCGTTCTCGAATTATCTCATTTTACAATCATTTCTAACCGTTTGGTATCTCAGCGTTCCAATGACACTACTGGCTAGACTGAACTCTTCCCATCTTGGTAGATATTTCACAATGGTTTATTCTAACATCCATTTTATATTTTTATGACTTCGGATATTGCAAATGATCTCAAAATACTTCTACATTCTTTCGCAGGCAGTACTGTAGCACTATCTTTTTCCAACAAATCAAATAAAGTTTCAATAGACCTCCAACATAATGTTTCCAAACTCAAATAATGATTTATTAACAGGTGTGTTAAAATTAATCATACTAAAAGAATACAAGACATTTTTACTCGATGTAAGTACACTTACACATCATTGTTAGATACGACTCAGAAGTTCGTGTGAGTGATAAGAGTTTAAGTTAAACTATACACTGAAAAACGCTTGAAATGGACCCCTGATGTTGACACAAAATATAAAACAATAAAAAACAGGACGAAATTATATTAACATTACTTGGCAATCGCTAGTAGCATAACATTTTTGCCGGCCTCCGTGACGCAAGTGGCCTTTCATCCGAAGATCCCAGGTTCGAATCCCGGTCAGGCATGACATTTTCACACACGCTACAATTCATTCAACTCATCCTCTAAAGATGTACATAACGGTGATTCCAGAGGTTAAACAAAACAAGAAAAAAAAGCATAACATTTGAAGTTGACAACGTAAAGACGATCCTCCGGCCGAGTTTGGTAAACCGATCTCCCAATTTTTTATTTTTACTTTCCTTCACATTTATATACGTTTCAAACAAAATCTTTGAAACCACAGTAACTCACAATACGCAACCTAGGTACGCCACATTACAGTCGACCTGATGTCGGCTATACAGGAAATGGAGTAGAGAGATCTTACATTAAGTCTTTTGTCGAGCGACTCTTTTTTATCTTTCTTTCATTCTTTTTATTTACGTTAATTAATTTTTAACTCTTTTTCTGACATCCTTGGAGGAGTATCACGAGGAGTGTTGTTGTCTTCACCTTATATCAAGTTATCTTATGTTTTTAGATATTACAGATGTGTGCATATCACTCATAAGCTGTAATGAGGAAATGAACAAATCTAATAAAAATAGTGTTTGGTGTTCACGAATATTAATTTGATTCAAAATCAGAAGACTTGTAAGTTATAAAATATATCTGAAATTAAAAAATAAACAAGTGTTAAAGAATTTTATGAATTTTGTTATAAATAAAAT
Source organism: Zanna intricata (assembly GCA_010016005.3). Taxonomy (NCBI): domain Eukaryota; kingdom Metazoa; phylum Arthropoda; class Insecta; order Hemiptera; family Fulgoridae; genus Zanna; species Zanna intricata. The sequence goes on from JAAAKQ030201352.1 coordinate 5,416, forward strand.
CTTAATACATATTTTTATAAAATAGTTTTCATAAGTAATATCAAACATATAACGTATTAAAATAAAGCAAACGTATCGCGAAATATTTCAACATAAATTTATCCTAATTTTATTTACAATAAAAATAAACTTTAAGATTACTTAAAAAATCACTAGAGGCAAGGGAAAATACACCGACTGTAACTAATTTATTCTTCTTCTCCCATTTGTAAAAAAGCAAAAAAAAAAAAAAAAAAAACACCTGATGTAAAATCGGTAACGCAATTCTTCATAACTAGAGTTTTTTTTTTTTTTTTTTTTTTTTTTAATAACTAGATTCCCAAAACACTTTTATTAGAGTAGCTACCCAAAACACTTGATTCACTTTATGAAAACGGTTTCATACTTAAGAATTTTCTCAAGTTGATAATAAAGAAAGCACTAAAGTTAAAGTACTTTTTAGGATGGTACTTTCTTCTTAAAATTAAAAACAAGGAATTAAACAAATTTGTAAAGCTATTATTATTAATTAAATATTTTAATGAAAATCTTTCGTTTGAGAAAAAATCATTTTAAATTATTAAAAATAATATATATTTTTTTTTAAAACATTTTCATATTTTTCTTTATAGTTGCATCAACAAGTACAGACATTAGCAACAAATTAATTTAATGTAAATGTACCGTTAAATGTTTCAGACCAACCATTTCTGAGACGTGTATTTAATTGAAACCCAACAATCAAAGAATACCGGTACCCACGATCTACTACTCAAATGCAAATAAAAGCAACTGCTATTATTAGGATTTGAGCCTGAGAACTCACGAAATCAACTGATTTACGACGACGAGTTTACTACTAGACTAACCCTGTTGGTTAAAATCTCTTTTTATTTATACCCAAATAATAGAATTTTATTTCAGAAAAAGTATTAAATTAAAAATTAAAATAAAGCAATAATTCTTATTTTGAAAGAATATAAAACAAACGTTAACTATTTATCTGAGAATAATAGATGTAAAATTAAAAAAAAGGAAGAAAACAAAATTTTAAGATTATTAACTATCTTGTACATACAAGATACATATTTTTAGTGATTAAATAATAATATATTTTTTTTTTATACTGATAACAATATGTTGAACCTTGTAGTTGTAACAAAAGACAATATATAACATATTTTTTTCTCTTCAGCTAGTAGAATGTAACGTAAACCTTTTTTTATAGGATATTTCTATAGGAGAAAGAAATCCTACATCCCTATAATGCTTGATATAACTAATTTTTTCGATGCAATGTAGGAGGTTTTATTATTTTGCTATTTGTATTGGTGGTACTCAATTCAACCTTTTATTTTTAATTTTTTTTTTTATCCTCTGGAACCACAGTTAAGTATTACATCAGAGGAGATGAATGATGTGTAGCTTTTGTGAAAATGCCATGCTTGACCGGGATTCGAACCCGGGACTTCCGGAATGAAAGGCCGAGATGCTACCGCTCCGCCACGGAGGCTGGCTATAAATTAATATGTAAACTGGTATTTAAGATGCAGATTCTGTGGCTTTATGACATAAAAAACATAACTTTACTGCACACTTGCAACAAATAATACGAGTAATAATGTAAATTTCTTTTAAACATACAATTTAACAATCTTTTATTTATTAAAAAAGTAGATCTTAAAGAAAACGCTACTACTAATTTAAAATATATAATAAAAAAATTGGAGTAAAATAGAAAAAAAAATACAAGTTAATTTGTTAGCAAAATTATTGCAAATATAAAAAAGAAAAATCTCTCATTAGTCTCATACTATTGTACAGTGAAGGGCCAAAACTTGAATATTAAACTTCAAAAGAGATAAGCAGTTAACGATAAGACGGTAAAAATTATAAAGTTTGTTGATGATTTATCCAAAATTGAAGAGCATAAAACTAAAAGAAGTCAATATTTTCACCAACTTACTATTTAAAAAGTAGAATTATCATAGACCGCAAAATTTCGATTAGTATAGATTAAAATAACCAGACTTAAGATATATATAACAGAAAAAACAGACAAAAAAAATTACTTTAACACCGAAAACATTAACAGAAGCTAAAAAAAAAAAAAAAAAAAACAAAAAAAAAAAAAACCATAAAAATACGTTATTTAGGTGCGTCCTACAGATCAGAAATGTAAACTGAAATCTCTACTGAATTGACAACCTGCAGCCATTACCATAATACAAATTTGAGAGTATTAAATATTACATTACATTTGTTATTGTAATGGATAAATAGAAGACCCTTTTATAGTTCTTAATCGTATAGATTTTACTCGAAAAATTAATTCAACTAGAATACTAAATTCGTTAGAATATAGTTTCATATCAAACGAGTTTAGGATAGTTATAAGTTTAGAAGAAAAGGATAATTATATGTATGTAAAAGCAAATGATAACGATTCCAAATAATCAACCGGTTCAGCTTTGTTACCTTAACCAGTTATATTTATTTCTTGAAAATAAAAAGTAATACTTTTGGGGTTTCGTAAAAAAATATTTTTGTTTTTTTTACATGTTCCCAAAGATATGTCTTTCTAAGTATACAAATTAAACAAAGTCGGAGATAAATTTTAGTTGTATGCAAAAATTTCAGTCGGTATTAATTTTAAATCATTAAACCTACAATAACTATAATTATTTATTTTTTTTTAGATCGGCTGAATTCTTGACTACCTGCCAGTCTTTTATTACATTTTATTCTCCAGTTTTTCTTTTAAAAATTTATATTAAGATTTCTAGAAAAGGTATCATAAATCGTAAAATAATAATAATCATATAAGAGTATCAGATCATAATTAGCCGGTCTCCGTGGTGCGAGTGGTAGCGTCTCGGCCTTACATCCGGAGGTCCCGGGTTCGAATCCCCGTCAGGTATGGCATCTTCCATTTTCACACACGCTACAAATCATTCATTTCATTTTCTGACGTAATATCTAACGGTGGTTCCGGAGGTTAAAAAAAAGATAATTATCAGATAAAGTTTGTAGAGAGCAATAAATTTTGTAACGTTTTGTGAGTACAAGATACATTTCTGTTTGCAAGTTAGATTATGAAGGATTTTTTTTTTTTTTTTTTTTTTTATAAATTCCACCAAATTCTATGAAAAAGTTTGCTTTAAAATACAAAAATGGCACTCTCAGTACCATTTAGTAATCAAGATAAATGATAGATTCTGATAATTTCAGAGTTTTTTTGTGGGCTTTTTAAATAATCAAGAAATTTTGATAGATTTTTCTCTAAATGATCTAACTTGTAAAAGTAAGTCAAATGGCCAACGATTTCTATTTTACTCTCACTTGTTGTGCCCCATTGTTGGATTTTGTAGGTCCAAATCGGTTTCAGGACCGCTGAGTACAGTTGTTGCTTGTTAGGTAATAATAGTTGTGACCACTTGCTTAACAGCCAATACATATCTCTCTGCACTTAATTTTAAGTTGCGTCCTTTTCTCCCTGAGATGAAGCCTTCACGTCAGCCGGCGATCCAGATGCAATCCTAGGTATTACACTCTGTTAGCATGCGGGATGAAAACGCCATTAAGTTGACTTCGCTAGCAGTCTCCCCTCCTCAAGCCAAACGTAATAAGTCTGTAGACTTAGCCGGATTTACCTTCATCTTCCATTCAGCTAACCATTCGTTAATTAGATTCATTACAGTTTGCAGTTTATCAGAAGCTACGAAAGGGTCAGCATCCACAGCCAGGGTTGCTGTGTCATCCGCATTCGTAAACGATGCAGCTGTGATGTATCAATCCATCGGGTGTTCGGGAGATTGGCTGTGAAGACCGAGTATAGAACTGGTCCCAGAACTGAGCCCTGAGGAATATCCTTCCCAGTATCAAAGAATTCTGACTAGTCTTGATTGTACCTCACTTGGGGAAGAAGAAATAATCTTTCAAATATTTTTGATAAAATAGGTAATATAGATAGATATTGATAGTAGGTAAAATAGATAAGGTAACAGGCTCGAAAAGCTCGTAGTTTTACGAATATTTACGCAGATTTTCGTCTGTTGATGAAAAAGGTTCAAAGAAATACTCATAGAAATCTCTGAATAGGCTACTCATTGATTCGATTATTAGTAAAAATTCGATAATTCAAATTTTTAATAAAAAAAAACCATTCTAGAAAACGTTGGACAAAAAAAATTGATTTAATTGTTTCTAAGTGTAATAATATACCAACAATAATAGTTTCTCATTATACCCATAATAAATTCTTTGTAATTGAGTGTACGGTTCTGAAAACACATAAATAAACATAAAATAAAGTCGGTAAAGCTAACAATAAAATCGATTTACTATTCTTGATTATAATTTTTATAAAAATAAACTAATCACTCAGTAATCAGTATTGGTAAAAAAACTCGTTCCGTATTAGTATATATTTAAAATAATATTCTAAATATTACTATGAAGTAGTGTCGTAGCGGTTTGAATTTTGTAATATTTGAAAATGTTTACTTTGTTTTTAAAATATAACAATCAATCCAGCGTCTTTAATGCATTATTACAATTAGAAATAACTTTTTTTGTTGACGACAAAATGTATAATAACCGGAAAAATTCTAGCGCTGAATATTTCTTTTCGTAATTAAGTTGTTTTAAATGAATGCAGTTTTATTACTTCAATAATATTATGGAGAGTGGGTTTGATCTGAATTTCTTTTAGTGAAAATATTTTATTCATTTAGAAACGCAAAAGGAAAGAAACTTCTATAATAAAGACTTGAAAAGTTTTACTTAGCAAATGAAAATTTGCATAAGCTACAGCTTTATTTAATGAAAATTATCAACACGTTTAAAATGTTAATTTTAAGATGTAATAAGAACCTTACGAGAGAAAGTCGTATGAATTTTGAATATCAGTAATATAATCATGAAAAGCAGTTCACATAATCGCGCTTCTCTTAAAGGAAAGATGGAGAAACTTTGAAGAGAAGTAAAACTAGTGTTGCAGAAGTTAGTATGAATTATGCAATTGTACATTTCCCGTTTCCACCTGCGCTGTTCTACTAGTAGGAACATATATTACTGAATTTTTAACAACCGTGTGTAAAAGGAAGAGATTGTTTCGAGTTGCAGAAATCGCAACAAGTCTAAAGTAAAATTGTTCTATATTCCTCGTATATATATTAACTCTTGTTTGAAAAAAAAAAAAAAACTTAAAACTTTACGTAAATTAATTTGTTATAAAATTAAAATTTATGTAAAATTTATTGTCAATTAAAATTAACAATTTTAATAAATGTTACATATTAGTAATTTTATAGGCCAAAATGACATAGACTCTATTTTTTAATCCAAAAGTTCTTGGTCAGAACGCGCTCAGGGTAGGAATTATACGCCATAAATTCCGCGTTCCTATTTATTAGCCTTCGGATTACCAGTACTAAATAATCGACCGGGTTAGTCTAGTGGTTAAACTCATCATCGCAAAATCAGTTGATTTTCGAAGTCAAGAATTCTGAGGTTCGAGTTCTTATAAAGGCAATTCCTTTTAAAACAATTTGAATACCAGACTGTAGATATCGGTGTTCTTTGGAGTTAGGTTTCAATTAACCCCAACTGTAAATCCTGCCAGGAAAATCCAATCAAAAAACATCGTCAAGGGTCCAAGACGATTTAATGGCTAAATTTGACTTGATTTATTAGCCTTAGGACTTCCAGTGCGAAATTACTCATTGAAAATAACAATACTTCCTGTCGAACGTATCTTTAAATATCTGGTAAATATTCTTTACGATAGTGGGATACATAACAGATAAAAAAAAAAATTAAAATAAATAAATGTTTAAAGCTGCTCAATTATACAACAGATTAATTATTCTACATATATAATATTATGAGTTCTAATAATGAGTTTTGTAGTAATTTTATAACTAAATTATGAGTTTAACACATGAGCCTATATGCTCAAATATGTTAAATTTTACTTTTAAAACACTAATATATGTCAATTTAGTACAGCTTCTCTGTACAAGAACATTCGTGTTTTTTTTTAAATCCATTTTCTTTTGTGTACTACAATAAAAATATAAATTAATATAAAATTCCATAAAAAAATATCACATGCATGAAAGTTTCTAAATCGGCCGTTTTCGTGTCATAAACGGCAAAAAATAAAATCAAAATTTTTTATGTAGCAGCCTAGGTTGTATTTTATTAAATATTTCTTACATAAATTGTGGCTATAAACTGGAAAAAGATTTCTCTGATAAAACTACTAAAATTTATTTAAAAAATTAAACTTTTAACCAAAAACCTAATCTTAGTAGTGGTCGGTTGATCTTGATAATGAAACCACTTTCAATTCTGAACTGATGAACATCATAAAATTAGTTCGTATATGTTAGTTTATTTTCTGGACAAACAAAAATTCAACATTTATCTTTATAA
>JAAAKQ030201374.1:0-11834 GCA_010016005.3 Zanna intricata
TGAAGTCTAAAAGCTCTAAAAAACATGATTCTTCTTTCTGTGACACATTGCGATCGCGGGCCATCTTTGACATAACTGCTGTAACATATTACTCATAAACACATTACTCTGTAACTGAACTTCAGAATCTTAACAATTAAACTTACTGTGCAGTCATTATACAAAATTTAGTTCTCAGTTGATTCACAGGTGACAGATTTCACTATTAATGCATTACCTCACCAGGTTGTAGCAACCTCAGCCTTAGAGTCAAAAGATAGTTAATAGATAGGTTTTTCCAATTTTTGGGGAAGGGGAGAATTTGGGAGATTTATAAAAAATATATAAGTATGTATGTATATATTTACTATATTGAGCCTAATATAAAGTTATGTTTACAGAATTTTGGAAAATTGATCATAAAGGATCTTTCCATCCACTGGAGATATTTTCTCCAAAATTATAATTAGTTTTGTTTCTGTGTAAATGTTTTGTATATATCTATGGAATATTATACACTTAAAGGTAGTACTTCAAAATGGAGCATAAGGGCTCTCCAAACACATGTAATGTAAAACTCAAACATTGCATTTAAAAACAACATTAAATAAAAATGGAAGATTTAGTGAAATTAGTTTTAATAACTTTTCAGGTTTTCCAAGATTAGTATTTTTTAGAAAACTAAGAAAAATAATTTATCATCCATAAATATTGACACTTTTTACAAATCTGAATTAAAAAAAAATCACTGAAAATTTAAAATGTTTTATTAAAATCTATTTCTCTGTTAAAGTGTTTCAATTTTAAACTTAGTAATGATAACCTACACTAAATTAATGTAAACACTTGAAAATATTTTCTTTTTTTAAACATCTTGGTTTTTTAAATGGGTATTGACAAAATATTAAAATTACTTATTAAAAAACATTACAAAATGTTTATCATATTACAATTTTTATTAAAAAGTAAAATTTTATCAGTACAAATAGTCTCGCATATCAGTACATAGAAGTGTTATTAATTTCATTTGTTATTTTCTTTAAAAAATATTTAATTAGGATCTTGAATTTTCAGCATGGGAGTCTTCCAACCCATATCTCTTAATCCCACCCCTCTGCTATTATTATGGTTCTACCATTTCTGTTTTACTTTTCTTTTACTTATATTTGTTTTTGTTTAATTTATAAGTCATTTTTTCCTTATATTGTGGTAGTGTCCGGGTGTTTTAAGCTTTCTTTTTTTTGTAGTTTTTCTTCTTTGGTTTTTTAATCTTTTCTGTAAATCTTTTTTAATTGTTGCTTTTCTTTTATTTATGATATATTTTAGTTGAAGGTTTTTTTTTTAGTTCTGTTTTTATAAAGTCCTTTTGGTTCTTTAACTATTTATTTACTACTTGTAAGTCCGATTTCTTGTTTCTCTTGATTTTGAAACCTCGTTTTGAACAGTTAAGAAGCGTTTTCTTTTTCTTAACTGATAAAATAATTTTCAATTAATTTTGTTTCTTGTTTTCTGTAAACTAGACTTTGATATTTAAATTATTAACATAAGTATTTTCCTTGTTTATGGATTTTGTGTTGTTTTTTTTTTTGTATTTAATTAATTAGAAGAAAAGTTCTTTTCTTCTTTCTATGTAACTTGCAGACATGAAGTTTTTCTTATATTATAGTAATATCACCTGTTTTAGCTTTTTGTTTTAGTAATCTTTTCCCTTTGGTTTTTAGTTTCTTCTTTAAGTCTTTTTTTTTAGACTTACAATATATATTATTTTATTTACAATATAAATATTACTTTAAGGTTTTTTCATAGTTTTATTGTTATGAAGTCTCTTTTGGTTCTTTAAATGTTTATTTACAACTTAAAAAGAATAATTTTTGGGGTTAGGGTCCTCCACACCACCCTGACTAATCCCACCCCTCCACTATCATTATGGATCCACAATTTCTGTTTTACTTTTATTTTACTTATATTATGTTAGTTTTCATTTAATTTATAAATGAACTTTTTCCTTATATTAGTCTTTATTTTCTAGAAGATTTAATTTCCTTTCATTCAATCTTTTAAGTTTTCTTTATGTACCTTTTTCCTTTATTTTTTAGTTTCTTCTTTAAGCATTTTTAAATTGTTACCTTTCTCTTATTTATAAAATACTTTAAGGTTGTTTCTTATTTATTTCTTTATAAAGTCTCTGGGATTTTTAATGTTTCCATCCGATTTCTTGTTTCCCTTAGTTTTCAAACCTTGTTTTTAACCGTTAAGAAGCGTTTTATTTTTCTTAACTGTTGTTAATTAACTGATTAAACCTGTTTTAATTAATTTTGTCTCTTGTTTCCTGTAAACTAGACTTTGATATTTAAATTGTCTGTATAGGTCTATTCATTTTATGTGGCTTTTCTTTTCTTTATTTAATTACAAAAGCTCTTTTTTTTTCTTTTTATGTAAATTGCAAATTTGTAAATTTTGTTAGGCTGAAGTTGTATAAGTTTTTAGTCCTTTAGCAGCAGTTTGACAGTTATACTCCTATCAGATATTCAAATAAAAGTGAATTTTAAAAATAATATGACATTACTATGTTATATTAAACATTGTCAAAGAAAATTTATAATTTTGTTGATTTGTTAAATTTTTTATTTAATTTTTATGTAACAAAAAATATGCTAATATTATGCAATATGTGAGCACATGAATATTCCTTACCGAGTTGAAGTAGTGTATATAATCCATTGTTTCAAAATTGAAAGGGACACATTTACTATAGTGTTACACCATATGTCCCATTCATCTCTTTTAAAACGTTTTAAAACTGTAATGCATTTAAAGATAACGAGACACAAGAGACACCAGTTAATGTACCCTTCTTTGAGAGCACTGATATTCACAAACTTTGCTAAATATTATCTACAACCACATTCTCTATACATGTAAACATACAAAAAATAAGTTGAATTTTAGATTAAAGATATTATTGAAGGAAAAAATAATTTTATTTCATTATAGAGATGTAATTATAGTAGTTAAGTACTCGAATCAACACATTTTGGTCTTTTTAAAAAATGAATTAAAAAAAACAATATTTTTATTATTTCTTATAGGGATTATTAATCGTTTTCTATCATTTAGGTCATTTTTTATCATACATAGTTCTCTCTATCAAAGATTTTCCAAATGATTTAAAGATCTAAAGAGCTTATAATAATGTGAGATTTTCATTATCATATTGCATTAAAAGAAAAAAAAAAATAGTTTCCTTTTTCTTTTGCTTTCCTGTACCTCCATAAATCTTATCACAACAATACATTAGTTTTTTATTATGTTAGAGATAAAACAAAATAAAAATATTTAGACAACTATTTATTTTCTCAGATATTGTTGTATACTATGAGAGAAATATTGTAATTGATAAAAAAATATTTCCAATTTCAATTTCCTTAACTTTATGTGTTATAAAATTCTATATATATAGAAGACTATACTTGATATTTATACAAGTATGTTAGCATATGTTTCTTTTGTATACAATTTGATATAGAAATAAGAAATCAGTGTAGTTTTGCCTGCTGTATCAACATTAATTCTACCAGATTTTTCTTTTTAATATAATCAATTTGATATAAAATTTGGTTAAGTTACAGTATTGCTTTCCTGGTGAATGTAGCCGAATAGCTATATTATTGGGGAAAGTATGGTGATCGTGCCAAATATGGGATATTGAGTGTGTTTTTGCAAATCTATATGTTTTAGGGTCCAAATAGTTCATCTAAACCAAAAAAAAGTATGTATGAATGTGCATATGAATAAGTATGTATGCGGGTGTCATACTGCTTTTGGCCTTTCAAAATTGGTCAAGCAAATTTTCTTTAAATTTGACTCAAATATTTCTAAATTTCTGTACATATTTCTAATAAATATTTCTATATATATGCATTGATTATATTCATTTTTTTCCCCAAAATTCATTGGAAAAACTTTGTTAAAGAAGATTTATCACCTACAACGCATATACAAATAATAAAAATTTTTTTTTTCCAAAAATCTACCTCCACCTCTTAAAATTGTAGTGTATGTTTTTTGTTTTATTGCTCCATCTTCTTTTGGTTTAAATATTTATCAAAAATTTATATTTCATGTAAAGAGCTAACATGGAACGTCTAAATTTTTAAAAGATCATAAATCCCAAACTTAAAATGTAGGAAAATTTTTTTGAAAGATTTTTTTCTTATTGTAGTCTCTATTGAAAGGAAAGCCTAAGAAGTAGAGATTTCTTAGATTTACAGAAAAATTTACTCAGGAAATTTATAAAGTTTAACCTATATTTGAATATTTTAAAAAAGATTTTTCTTAAAATTTATTCCCTACTTTTAAAAACTATAATACTCTGTTCTTTGTTTTTTCATTCTAACTATTTTAATTTTTATTATTAATAGGAATAGGAGTAGGAAAGACATGCAATACTTTGCCAGTTTTTGATATTTTGAGAACACAAGTTAATTTTAATTTTTGTTGTTAATACTTACAGTGTTATATCTTATTTATTTGGATAATTATTACAATTATAATTATTAATTTATTTACAAGGATAACATTACAGAAAGGTATAATGCAGTAACTTCTGTGAAACATGCAAACAGTGAATAACAGAAATATGATAAGAATGGAACACTGCTCTTTTCTGTATTTTTACGCATCAACTCATTATACTAGTTTCTAACAGTACCTAAAAAATGGATGACCACTGATCATTTGTTGATATATCTATTAACAAATGAGAAATTCAATGTCAAGATTAGGGAAGATGACAATTGTTGATGATTCTTTATGTCGGTTATTTCAAGGATCGTGAAAATGGTGCACGCCATGATATTTTGGTTTGCCTACAGATGAAAAACTGCACTTCAGTAATCCTATGAGGAACGTATGCAAATAAAATAAAAATAAATGCACTTTGCTTGCGAATTTGAGGTTTTTGATCGGTGAAAAAAAAAAAACATTTTTAAAGGGAAATATCAAAAATATGAACAAATAAGAAATAAGGAAAATTAAATGTAAAGTATATTTATTAAAACCCTTACAAAAATATTTTTTCTTTTTTGAAAAATTCTCTCAAATTCATCTCTTTATTTATACTTAGGTGTTACAGCCGTAAAGATTGCAGGCGACTTAATCTGTATCGTTAGTCACAGCTAAAAATGATATACACTGTGCAGACTTTTATAAGATAAATTTATTCAGGTTTATTAAGAAATGGCATTAGGAAATAAAGTGGTTTCCTGTGGACATTATTCACTGCCAAACATTGTATAGTACATTGGTTTGTTTAGTTCATCAAAATGCAGAATATGTTAAGCTCCGTAAGGAATATTTTTGTTCTGTTTATTACAGTGTTTGTATAATGAACATCATTACCTTAAGAGAAAATGACTCTGATAGGTATCTGTTGTATCTCGGATGCTTTAACACAAATCTAGCCATAAGAAAACTAGACAGACAAGTAAAAAATAAATTTATATATACACCCTCCGTTGAGAACAATGAAATTATATACACATATTGATTATATTCAGTATGAAACATTTTTTTTATTTATATTTTTTATGCAACCTAAAATTTAATTTTTAAAGCAAAGTGATTTTGTTTTTGTTGTCAATAATTTATACTTTCAATTGACAGATTATAAAAAAAAGTAGTATAATTTGTATTTGATAGTATATATTATGAGCCCGAATTAGTTAATCTTTGAAAAAACTTATTTGTTTACACATGTTTAGCCACGTTTACAATTGTTGGATTGCGCTTAGCATATCAACGTCGATGTTTATTTATAATTTCAAATGTAATTATTAAAGTGATTTTGAAGCTGACACCATTAAAAAAAAAAAATGGTAAATTTTTTATTTGATTCACTTTATCATTAAATATAACTATTTTTTTTATAATTTTCAACACCGCTAGTTAGAAAAAACATAAACATGCAGGCTTCTTTCCTTTTTATAGTTTAATGAATTGCAAATATTGTAGTAACTTAAATATAATTAAAACTAATTGACTATTATTATTTTTACATTTTTTTCTCTTTATTTTAAATTAGGATGAATTTAAATATTACTTATTGGTAATATTAAGGAAAAACGTATTGTTTAATAAAAGACGGGTTTTGATAAGTTAAGTTTTTATGGTATCCATTCCATTGGCCCTCAGGGACACCAGTTTTACTATTTCTTAGACCGCATTAAATCGATCAGTCAGTATGATTTTGGTGTCATGGTCTTGGTTTCAAAAAAATCATTATTTCGGTCCCCCTTCGGAAAATCCCGCCTTTTTTTTCTTTCGTTATACGTAATCAGGTCAAGAACTTTTAAAACTTGATTACCTTTGATGTTTATGATATAAGTAAGTAGCTAACATATTAAATTGTGTTGTATTATTATATAATTCATTAATAAAGACATATGGTTGCCCGTTTATATTATGTGTAATGGTGTTTTTTTTCTTTTACCTGTATAACGAAAAAGCTGTATTATCGGTTTTCAATATTGCACAAAGTTTTATTACATGAGATTAAATTCAAAGATAGAAGACAATCTTTCTGGATTTGACCCTTCGGTAATCCCAAGTGTAATACTGCTAGCCAGAGCAGAGAAGAACGTACACTCCTACCGAAGGCAAACAAGTGGTGACAACTGTACGCCAACAAATAGCTCTCTGAAATTTCTCTAAGTGTTTAACTACCTATTCTGATACAACCGGAGGGAATGGATTTCATACAGTGTGTTTATTTACGTACTACATATACAGAGTGTCCCATGAAGAAACGAAAAAACTTTCAGGACATGTCCTACTGGTGAAAATAATGAAAAAGTTCATACAAACATAGGTTTGGAAACGCTTTGTTTTCGTGTTACGGCTAGCGAAAGATTTCAGCCGTATTTAGGTCTTCTAATAAAAAGAAGCCTTATTGTAATTTTTGGACCCCAAATGAAAGGTCTTATGTAATTTGAGCTGGGAAATAGGATAAAACAGGTCCCAAAACTGTAACTCCGGTAGATTTTAAGATATCCGACATAAAACACAAAATTCGGTGTCAAAAAAGAAGGTTTTTTAGGTATGTAATACAATAACTTTGACTAATAAATGCAGAAGATTTAGTATTTCTGAGAAAATTTATATAAATACATCCAATAAAAAAGTAAGTAAAAACTTTAAAAAATCTTTCGCTTGCCGTAACTCTAAAGCAAAGCCTTTCCAAACCTATGTTTATGTGAAAGTTTTTGATTATTTGACCAGTAGAAAGTTTCATTTCCTGAAAGTTTTTCTGTTTCTTCGTAGGAAACTCTTTACCTAGCAGTATCTCTCGAACTTTAATAAGTCGTGGCTCTCTTGATCTGGCAACTGGTAACGGCCCCTCTATCTATATCTCTATTCCAACACACAGAGATATTTTTGACTGTACGTATTAAAAAAATGTTCTCCATTGTCTATTACGATCGTATTGGACGAAGGGAATCCACTAATCGGAATTTTTGTACATAATGATAAAATTTTCTGGATTTTGACACATCGAACAGATGTGAAAAAATTCCAGTTTCTCTTGCCTAGCTCACAAGTTTTATTAAATTTGACGACGTTCATTAAAATTAAATTAGCATGACATTCAGTTTTACGAAGAAAAAAAAAATTAGATTAAGTTGGCATTTATTGCGCGTTAAAATTGTTTCATTACAAACGGTTCGAAATCGTTTTTCGAAAAGTAAACATAAATACTGATCTCAGAATACAGAATTAAGAATCATAAATAAATAATAAATGCTGTCAGTGCAACTCTAATAAAACATTAATTTATTTCAGCGCCACCCCTGGGTATTGCAGACAGTCGGTTTTCTGTTTCGAGTTTAGTTAAATCTACCATTTATAACTGTCGTGGACAAAATAATGAACTACCATGATCAATCTTGGTCAGAGGCAGTCGAATTCTAGATCGATCATTTAGTGTCACGGGAGTCGGGTCAGTCTTTGATTACAAACGTCTTTTGGCAATTAAAATCTTTGAAGATTACAAAAGTCTTTTGATTAAAGGGGAGCCTTGATTACAAACATAACGACACTGTGGCAACTTCTGGGCACCAGCGAGACAATCGCCTCTTTGCTTAATCTGTTAAGATCCTGTGGAATTTTCAAAACTCTTATTTCCCTATCAGGGTTTGTAGAAAAAGCAAACAAGAAGCTAATGCACCTAGAACCGAGCCTCCAATTTCAGTTCCTAATAACAATAATTTATTATCCTACTGACTTGCCAGTAATCGAATAAGTTCAGTTAAAAAAAATAGCAAAATAAGACCGTTGGTAAATATTAAAATCTATGATTAAATCATATTTCGATTGTCGAAAGATTATAATCAGAAGTCAGTTAACAAATTAATCATAAGTGAACTTTAATATAAAAACCAAGTATAAGGTAAATAAAAACAAAAGTTAATGGAGAGAAAATTGATATATGAATCATCATAATAAATATTATACGGTTTATATGAAATAAATAGATTTGTTTAAGATTTAGATGTTTAAGATTCTTATGAAGTTTGAGTTTCCTTCCTATCGGTCTTTCTTGAAATACCATATCATATTCTTCTTTATACAGGATGAGTTTAACGACAACTTGACTGACGATGTTTAAAGCAGAGTAAGATAGCAGAATAAGCAACTCTGACATGTAGGCGGAAATTGAACTGATTGTGACTGCATACCGGATGAAATTTCAGCAACGATGAACCAACGGACTTCTGTACACATGAGTTCATAATGGAAATAGATTTTTGAAATAGTGATTCGGTTGTGATTACGTAAAAATTATGCCGCAGTATTTCAATGTTCTACTAGTCGTAGAGTATTTCCTCGCCGCAGTGCTACAAAGTCGTGGATAAACAAGTTCCGATGTTCTGCGTCTGAACGAAAAACAAACACCAGGTTCTGTTCACCCTGTGACGATCTCTGCAAACATCGATACAGTAACTAGTTCTCAAAAAGAGTGCACGATACAGTCCGTTCGTCCTACATAAGCGTCTGAAGAATTCTGTACAAGGATTTAATTTTTCAGAGTAGAGCAAGAGCTAAGTGAAAGTAACATACTAAATCGGAAGATATTCTGAAAGAACTTTCGTAACTTGTTTACCCATCAAACGGTCCTGTACTTTTATGTAAAAATGCAATGAATAAACAAATTTTCGTTACTGGTCTGATTCGAATCTCCATCAGCTTCATATGCATCCTCTTCACAGTCCAAATGTAATTGTCTGGTGTGATATGCCAAGATATGGAATCATAGGTTCTTCTTCTTCTTGTTATTTTTTTTTTGTAAGAGGAAGAGCAAATGATAAATCAAGTACACAACGGTTTTACAAGAATTCCTTGGTTCTGAATTACATTCCTGTGAGATTAAATGCGGTTTGATTCCGTCAAGATTTGGCAATTGCCCGAACTCCAGCAGAATCAATGGCGGGTTTTGAGAGATGTTTCCAGACTTAAGTAATTTCCAGAAGAGATGTTCCATGGCCAGCATGTTCTCAGATTTATCAGTATGTGATTATTTTCTCTGGAGTTACCTCAAGTGAAGAGTTTTCATTAATAAACTTAGAAACATTAACGAACTCAAAACTTCTGTCCTAGAAGAAATCGCAGCGAATATGGTGGGCGAAATCTCAGGGGTAGGCCGCAATAATTTAAACAATTGTTGGAGTAAATTATACAGATATACTGTTAAAAAAAAATTATGCTCTTTAATGGCTTCATATTTACTGTAATAACAATAATAATAATAAATAAATTTCTAAGTTAGTTTTTATACATGTATTTTTATTTAAAAAAATTTTCCTTTGCCTCATTATTTGTAAGGGGGTTGGAGCAGAATGTATTGGGTAGTCTGTGTGTTAAGTTAGAATGTTTTAGACTATTTTGTAAAGCCCACCCGGCTGGTCTAGTGGTTAACGCGACATCGCAAATCAGTTGATTTCGAAGTCGAGTGTTCTAAGGTTCAAATCCTAGTAAGGGTCTTTTACACGGATTTGAATAGTAGATCGTGGATAACCGGTTTTCTTTGGTGGTTGGGTTTCAATTAACCACGCTTCTCAGGAATAGTAGGCCTGAGACTGTTAAGACTACACTTTATTTACATTCATATATATCATCCTCACTCATCCTATGAAGTTGATACCTTAACAGTAGTTCCGGAGGCTAAACAGAAAAAGAGAGACACTATTTTGTAAACTAACATTTTTCTTTAAGCTTAAAAAAACGGGCTTATTTGTATCAGTTATATTGTTATAAAACGGTTTTATTTTTATTTAAACATTTGTTTTTTAAGTTTTTAATCGTGCTTCGTAGGTTGGATTTTTGTTCCGTTTTTAAAAATATTTGTTTACGTGTTACTTTTATATTGTTATTAATTTTCAATTGATTCCTTAATATTTATTGACGGTAATTAACAATAAAAAATGTGCCTTTACTTTTAGATTTTTTTTTTGTAAAACATTTCTAAAGCGTCCCCCTTTGCTACTTTTTTCATTTAATTATAACTGTTTTTGTATTTACCTTTATTTTAATAATAATTTTTTTTTTGAAACAAAATTAGCTTAATAAGGTATTCAGATAAATTTTTTTAATATATTTTATACATTTAATAAATTTTTCTTTTCCTTATATCTGATTTTGTTCAGATAATCAAACCTTTTTTTTTTTTTTTTGTTTAACCTCCGGAACCACAATTAAGTATATCTTCAGAGGGATGAGATGAATGATTTGTAGCGTGTGTGAAAAATGCCATGCCAACCTGGGGCCTGTATTTTACATTCTGCAGTTTTTAATGACAAAAAGAAGTCATGTTTCCGTTCCCACTCTTCCTGGTATTAAAAAGGAAAATTGTTATTACCGTCTTAATTAATAATTCTTAATTATTTAATAATTTATTTACTTATTAAAAGAAAAATGATTATAGAATGTCAACTAATTTTAAATTATTAAAGATTTACGAAAATTGGCATAAATTCAATCCAACGTAAAGGTTCTTGTTTTAAATGATGGTAAATTGAAAACAAAATATCTCAAATGACATTTTATTTCTACTACCTATTATAAAAAAAATTTAATTAAACATTTTGTTGACTGAATCATTAACTCTTGGATGAAAACTATTTCCGTCCTGATAATGCTTTTCATTTAGATAAGAATAATAAAACAAAGTTTATCGTCAACAGGGTGAATCGTTGACATGTTATTTTTACGTTGTATGGTTATTTTTACGTTGTGTGACAAAGTAATCTCTTGTACATTCCTTAATCTCTCGTACATTTATTTAAAATGAATCAATAATTAAGGTGTAAATAAGTAAAGTTAATCGATTTATCCATTATTTAATCTTTACCTATTTTCCGAAGAAAAGTAAGGTATTATTTTCGGTCGAACAGTGGGATTTGGGGGTGAAAATGAATTTTCTTTACGCTTTGAAGTATGAGGAGTACAAAAGTATCATTCACTTAAATCGGGGTTTTCTTTAGGCCTGTGTATAAAATTTTGAGGCTCGAAAATTTCCAAAACTACTAATTCAGTTTCATTGAAATTTAAATTTGCTGTAGAAGTATATCTGAAGTTGTGCATGTATAATTTTATGAAGATTGGATGAGTGGTTCTTGAGTTATGCTCAATTTAAGGTCGAAAAAAATTTGAGGTTATGTTGACTGTGTAGTACTGTATTTTTTGTAGGTGCTTATGCAGTGAATGAGTTTAAACTTGATGCTTGTATGTAGCGGCTACTGATTAATCGAACGTATGTAGTGCGTTGTATCCTGAAAATCAGAGTGCGTTTCTGTGAAAAA